>JAODAC010002513.1:31327-83686 GCA_027575185.1 Mimaenictus wilsoni
ACGACTTAAAATCAAAGAAAGTTGTTTGGTAAATTTAATTCTAAGTTAATTTTATGATATTTTCGAATTTAACTCTTTAAAAAAACGTATTTGGATGGTGTTTCGTAGCGGTAAATAGCAACATTGCCTATGTGACAATTATATGTCAGATGTTACAATTTAAAATAAAAGGGGAAAAGATTTTTTAAAGCATAAGTAAATGAAGTACGAAAGATACAACCATAAAAGGCTCATTTGGCCGATGCTTTGGTGTATAAAAAGCAGAGTTGCCATTGTAACGAATGCGGGCATGGGTGGAGCCTCGAAGAATGCGTCTTAAAATCAAAGAAAATTGTTTGGTAAATTTAATTCTAAGTTAATTTTATTACATTTTCGATTTTAACTCTTAAAAACGTATTTGGATGGTGTTTCGTAATGGTAAATAGCAACGTTACCCATGTGACAATTATATAAGTCAGACGTTACGACTTAAAATAAAAGGGAATTTTTTTTAAGTATAAGGAAGTGAAGTACGAAAGATACAACCATGAAAAACTCATTTGGCCGATGCTTTGGAGTATAAAAAGCAGCGTTGTCATTGCAACGAATGTATGTATGGGTGGAGCCTCGAATAATATCGTTTAAAAATTTAAAAAATGTCTTTTGGAATTGAAGAAATGAAATACCAAAGAAAGAAATGTGGAAAAACTCGTTTAAGCGATGTTGCCAAGATAAACTGCAAGGTTGCCATGATATCAATCTACAATCTATCGTTACTGTATAAAATCAAAGAAAATTTCTTTATCAGATCTAACTAACGTTTTTTCTTTGAAACTTCCAAAGATATTGCTTGCAAAAAATGTTTTGGGGCTGATACGAGATGAAAAATGCAAAGTTGTCATTGTTACGAATTCTTATCCTCGACGAATACGTCTAGAAAATGTTAATTATTAAAACCTAACCATTTTTTAAAATTATTATATTGTATTTTAAATTATAAAATCGAAAATACAACCCTTTAAACAACTTATTAGGCTTACAACACCCTGTACAAAATAAACAGCTTTTGTTTCTTTCAACGTGAGAAGAAAATGGTGAGAACTAGCAACCAAATCAAAAGTAGTAAAAACAAGTGTAATTAAATCAATCAAAACACTGTGTAAGTCTTACTAAGCTTTATCTATAAATTCAATGCACACGTGCGTCACATTTTTATGCACTTATTCACAAGTACTATAATTAATTACAAAAAAAATTGCGTGGGTGCAATGTAATGAATCACTGACGTGTTGGTCGCATCACCATCACATAGTCGATACGCAAATAGCCATGATCTATGATGATCACCTTGAATTGAGAAACTTTGCTTACATGTTGTATTACAACATTGTTATGCAAACGCCAAAAACGTTGCATTTTTTCGATGTTTTCAAAGTTTTCTTTTCGTTCACGATCATGATATTGTTCTGAATTGGTGGTTACCAAGGACGCACTTTGCCTTGCGTAGCCGCTGATAGGATCCACGTATGCTTCTCGTCTTTCACCATCTGCATCTGCTTGTGGCGACGATGCGTTGGGCAAATCACAAAGAGGCGGTCTTCTCGGCGTACAAAATAGCAGTCTTTGCAGCGTTTCTTTAGATGGACACGCACTTTAAATCCGGCAGTTTGTGGTTGGAAATTGGCAACAGTTTGTTGGTTGAAAAGCGTCGATTGATTGAAAGCTGTTGGTGAATGTGCTGAGCTTGTTTCTGGATGAAAAGGTCGGTTTAGTAGCGAAAATGTCCTTAGCAGAGACGTTGATGGATATTTTCCTAGGGAAGTTGATAACTTTGATAATCTTCGAAGAAATTGCATTTTCTTGATTGAAGTTCACTAAAAATCGAGTTGCGTTAATTGGTTTTACTTAAAGAGTAGGGTTTTTAACAGGTTTATCATTACCTGTGATGGAAATTCCTATGGATTTTGGGTTTATATTCAATATTATCGTATTTTTAGATAATGTAGATTGAGAAAATAGGTTAGAATTAGTTGAAATATCAAAATATATGTCTCATAAACTATTTCAATGTGAAAAATTTTCAGTAGATGGCATCAATGTCGATAGGTTTGTGCACAGAGGCGTATTTAAATATTTTAAAAAGAATTTCATCATTTTTACAAAATTTCATTGTTTGACGCTCATTTTAAATCGAACTCTGAAAATGAGCCATTGGACCATTTTATAGGGGATTCAACATTCATCCATCCTTTTGATGTACCACTTTAGTTGTCCGCTCTGTATTTCGTTGACTAAGTGTATTTCTGATTTTATCTAGTCCTGAAAGTCCTACCGTTTTGCCACAAAAATCTATTACTGCAGCAGAGTTTCCTTTGAGTACTTGCAGTTAATGCCCAGACTTCTATACATCTGCTACACATTAGTATGCTTTTTGTTATTGCAGTGTACATGCGCTTTTCTTTACTTTCACACCGAGGTATGGTAGACATGTCAAAAAAATATCGATATTGATAAAAATTGATATATCGGCCTCATAATTCCGATAGTTATCGATAATTTTATTTTCCATAATATCGATATATCGGTATCGACATGTTTGATATCGTTTTGACATGTCATTGATGTAATCGCCATCTGAAAAGTATTCTGAGAAATTCAAAATTGGCAATTTTTTCACATTTTAGATAATATATAATAATCTTAATCCATGCTGGAGATTTTAAGATTAACATCAATATCGATAGCGGCGGCTTGCCGCGTTGTGAAGCTCGGTGCTCGTTAGATCACTGCAGTTAAGCAACGTCGGACGTAGCTAGGCGTGACCACTTGGTCTCCCGACTCAACAAGCAGCTGCGGCGCCGCCCGCGAACTCCAGATTTCGCGGTAAAAACGCGAACGAAGAAGGTTGGGCGATTCGCTTGCAACGATCCCCGGAAAAAAACCCATATGCACAATAGTTCAGAGCAGTACCATCAGTAGCGAGACTGGATCGGGCCGGCTGAAAGTTACTAATCCCTTACACCACTATGTGGTAGAAAAGGTTGTAGAATAAATAAAAAAAATCAATATCGATGCTACTTGATCTACTTTTATTTATTATTGTAATTCATTTGGTGAAAGCCATGTGCAGATAGCGTTCCTGTGGAATTTCGACTTGATCCATATTGATAATATCGATATTTTCAAGATTATATATCGAAGAATTAGGAATATCGATTTCGACAAATATCGATATTTCATCATCATCTAACATGTCTACTGTATGGACGAAACGGACCTAAAAGACAAAGAAATTCGAGTTTGGAGAAAAAACACAAAGTATAGTCATATTACACCTAAAGAAACAACATGTACGAAGAGAATAATTCTCCCTAAAACAGATTTAAATACCCCACATAAAGGAATGCAATACCCGGAAAAGTGGCCTGTAACAAAAACAACCCAGGAGAAACATGAAAATTTAAAAACAAGTGTAAATAAGTGTAAAATATTTTATATTTCTTACAATTATAAGATATACGTATAACACAGGCGTAAAACTTGCTTAAAACTAGGTAAATCCTCGCTCTTTCTCTCTCTGATAATTACTAGTAAAATTCTTAACCAAACTTAAAGCGTAAAAACGTGAATAATTTGTAGTCAGTAGTAATGCAGTGCACGCATGCAGGCGAGGCGATTCAGTAGTGATTCTGGAAGTAGTTCCCGGGTGGCATCGGCATTCCCATACCCCCAGTCGGATAGGGCACGGCAGTGGGATTAACAGCTGGCATCGCCGGGAAGAAGCTACTGTTAACGCTCAACGGCGGCGCGTTGATATAATTGCCACCAGCTGCGATTACCGGCGCATAGACGCCATCCTGAGCGACGAGCTTCGCCATCTTTTCAGCCTTGACGTTCCGGGCATGCATCAATTTCCGGCGTGCGAGAAAATCGTCGAGGAAGCCGTCCAACTCGGTATCGCCAGCGAGGAAGGCCGACGCGATCTTATCGCTCTCCTCCTCCATCTCACTGGCAGCGGTCTGAAGGAGAGCGAGGGCGGTTTCCAGAGACATGTCCCCGCCCTTGTCGCGCAAGGTGCGATATGCTTCTTCGACGCGTGCTGTGAGAGCTTCACCGTCGGCGCTTAGAGCAACTAAGGATTCGCGAGCTTCGACGAGTTCCGGCTCACGTGCTAGATTCGCGTCGGACAGTTGCCTGATCACGGTCTGCACTTCGTCTTTCTCACTCTCGACGTTCTTCAGGTATGACTGATCTAGCTCCTCGATGAGCTCGCAGAGTTTCTCTTCGTTTTCCATAATCTCGTTGAGTTCATCATTGGTGAAGATATGGAGAGTAGCAAGGATGCGTTTACAGTCGGTTTCTAATGCTGCTGTCATTTTGAGATGTATGTTTTAACTGCAAAGGTGGACGAAATGGCTGGTTTGTTGTTAATTAGAAAATAATAAGCAAATTATAACCTTCTTGGTTTGTCGAAAGTCTTCGAATGTTGTTAAAAGCTGTCAAAAACTTCTGTAATTGTCATAATTTGACAGATATGTCTGTATTTTGAGGTTAAATGTATCATCCGTTTTTGACAGTCGAGAATGGTCAAAACCAATCGCGCATACATAAAAATACCCCAAGGATTAAACAAGCGATGTTTAAATAAAAATTTACTTTTAAATAGGTTAAATTTAAATAAAACTTAAAAAAAATTAAAAGTTTTCTGTAAACCAAACTAAACTTCCAAGTAAACATAACCTTATTATTTTGGTTTCTAAACCACTACAAAGTGTAAACTTATACGAAATAAACAATTGTGAGTATTATGCTTCAATTTTACTACGTATATCAGTACCAATAATGTATTTTAGACAAATTTTGGAAAGAAAAAAACTACGTTGAAATGTCGAAACGTACAATTGATGAACTCGAAACCGAAGAAACAGCAAACGTTTCACGTAAACATGTAAAATTCGACAACGTCGTCAAGAAGCACACGCTCGACTCGGACGAAGAAGATGACGATCGCGATAAGTATAACATCCTCGACGATAACGATATCGAGGGCGAAGAGGACACTATACCGCAAGCACCTACGCGTGAGGGTGATATACAACTCACAGCATTTAATATGAATGAAGAAATGCAAATGGGTCACTTTGATCGTGACGGGCATTTCATATGGAATAACGAGAAAGAAGTGCGTGATAATTGGCTGGATAATGTCGATTGGCAGCGTGTGAGTATTGCAAACAATGCGAAAATTACGCAAGACGGCGGCGACGTTCCGATGGGGATTGAGAAAGGGCTGGGCGAGGAGAGCGATGACGATAATGACGACGATATTGGGGAGCAGTTTAATGAAATTGCTTCGTACGAGAAGATTTTCAAGTTTTTGAAGCCCAAGGAGACGGTGAATAAAGCGCTGAAACGACTTGGTGGTGATTTAGCCAAGTTATCTAGTATTGAGCGGTTGAAGAGGAAGAAGGCTGGGACGCTGGGGAGTAATCAGGAAGTTACTGAGTTGACGGAGCTTGCGAATGGAATTTTAACGAATGTTGGTAATATGGATATTTATTCGGAGACTTATGAACAGATTCAAGTCAAGGTATGTTTATCAATGTTTTCATTAAACGGTTATGGCATTTTTTTTGGTATATAATCATAAAATATGATTGAAATTGATTTATGTACTTTAAAGGTTTAGTTAGAGTTAATTTCTGCAACCCACAGAGTGTATTTTAATATTTATTGCTGTTTTTCAATGGTTTTCTTTCAAAAAACTTAATTTTTATTTTGTCCCGCCCATTTGTTATTACTTGTCGATCTTAAAAATGATTAAAAATTGAAAATTCCTATTTTATGCGACATAATAAACAGTATTTTGTTTGTTTCAACAAGAAAAGATATCAGTGGACTTACCTTTCATTAATTTTTATAATAAATTATAGTTAAGCCACTGTAACTTCACTTTTTGCTATCTTTAATTGAAAAATCGCGTGAAAAACAACTTGAGGATAAGAATATTACTTATATCAATTTATATTCTTAAAAGTCTTGGATAAAATTAATTTATGAAACGCACGGAGCATAATTTTATTTTTATAGTTGATTTTAAAGAGTTTTCTTTCAAAAAACTAAAGCTATACTTTGTCCCGACTAATTATTAGCTGAAAAATCACGAGAAAAAGACACAATCGAAAGCCCACATCGTCGAAGCAGAGCTGGACATGTATTCCGATGATTTCGACAGCAAAGAAAAAGGTAAACTTCAAGAAACGCCTACGACCTCATCCGAGAAAGAAGAAAAAGATAAGCGAGAGGAGAATAAACTAATGTGGGAGTTCAAATGGGATAAGCAAAAAGACGACGTCGAAGGGCCGTATGACACGTGGCAAATGAACAAGTGGTCTGGTGAAGGACATTTTAAAACGGGCGTTTGGGTGCGAAAATGTGGCGCGACTGATGCAAACTTTTACTCGTCGAATCGGATAGACTTCGAATTGTATTTATAGATTTAACTTTTTATAAATTTAAGTCCATTTATATTATTTCCATTACACAAGAGTAATTGCAGTACATTTAATATAATAACTAAATTCAAACACTTAAAAGAAGTTCCTAGAAATTTGTTTTGTTCGTGGAACTCGTTGAAAAGCGAACAACTTCAAAAGATCGTGATAACAGACTCGCCAGCAATAAAAAGTTGGGTGTTAACTCAAGTTTTTATCAACAGGAGGTTTGAGTGCTAGTTTTACGTATATAAATCGATAGAAATGACTGACAACCTTCGTGTTTCATAGATTTTCATCGTTAATGTGTGGATTAATAGCAGTTGAAGGACGTTCGTTGCTCTTGAAGGACATGCATTTGTTAAAAGCACTGAAAATGCGTAGTCTGTTATTGAATATATTTTAGTAAGGTTTCTATTAAATTGAAAATTTGACAAGTTTCTTTTAATGATCCAGTTCATCGCTTTTCATCTTTATTTTATTTAATTGTTAAAAAACTGCATAAAACAGAAAAAGTGGTGTTTACATTGTTAAATATACAACTGTTCTGTAAAGAGGTTCACTTATTTTCGTTTGAAGTCGCAAAACGTAAGATTTCCTAATAAAAATTGACAAAAATAAGTTTTAAGGATGCTTCGAACGATAAACACTTCGTTACCATGGCAACTAGAACGTTAACTGATAAGTAAACATTTTTAGATTAACAATGTCTACTGTGTCGAAATAGCCAACTCTATTTTACTCAAGTAATATATGATTGAAAATTAAAAAAGCTGGGCAGTATTTCAAAGAGTAAACACTCCGTTACCTTGACAGCGAGTACGTCTTTAATAGTATAAATGAAAATTTCTAGGTTAAACATGTTCTACTTATTGTGTGTTGTCATGGCAACGCGGACTCTGTTATTTCCTACATCCTACAACAAACTAAATTGGGCCAGGGAAGAATAAAACAACAATACCATAGGTATTTATATAATATTATTGTTCACTTTGTAATACCTCATGCGGTAAAATGCATAAAATCAGCGCTGTATTCACGTGTTTGTCGAAATGAAATTCAAACTTTAATTGCCATTTTGTTGCGTATCGTAAAACGCGATAATTCTTTGCAATCATTTCGCTTGATAATAATTGCTGCAAACTTGCTGAAAACAAAAATAGTATCGACAGCAAACAATTGACAGCTTTGTTTATCGGTGATGCTCGTGCACGTTCGTTATTTATATGCAATTGTTTTTCTTTCCGTGAGGTTACCGTAGTTATACGGTGGTTAGTGGAAGTGAGTGAGGTTAGGTGATTCTTTTTTCTTCGTGGGTGATTTGTAGAGTACGATGAATCGTGCGATCGCTTTTGAAATGATTCGTTGTCTCACAAAAATGCTTTCTGGTGAGTGACACGTGCATGAAAACAGGAACGATTTACATATAATCACATTTTCTTTGGTATTTCTATCAACGTTTAACAGTGTACTTAAATTCCTCATTCCATACTTAAGTCTTTTCATTTGGTTTTTGGTATATTTGTAATTTGTTCAGCTCACAGCAAGCTAAAATTTCGCGCGTTTTTTTTCTATTGTTAAAATCTAGATAAAACGGTAACTGCTTCAATTCATCTAGTAGTTGTCTAATGTCTAATTGAATTCTAGATATTTGTATTTGTGTTTTTAAATTTCATCTAATTCTGTTTTGGTTGATTTTTACTTTGTTTCGATTTTACTGAAAAAAACAATAAACGGCTTGTTCCTATCTAATTGTTATTATCTTATGCGACTAGAAGCGTGTTTTGTAAGCGGGTGACTAGTGAAACTTAACCTCACTTTGACCGACGGCTCACTTTTAAGGTTAAATATCGCAGTTTTTTGTGTATGCACCTTTTTGTATCGTGCATAAAATATATCGTCGTGGTATTTCTATTTTCCTTCCATCATGTTTGTCCCTGTAATGTAAAATTCGTCGCCGTTCAACGTCAGCATCAGCACACGGTGATCGCCTTTTTCATGTGAAGGAGGCGTGTTTTGTGTGTGAGTTGTTTTTGTTTAGAGAGATAGAGGTGGGTTTGGATTAAAAGTGTTTGTTTTAGAGATTCTTCTGACGGACAACGCCGAGCGGATCATGACCACCGTTGTATGCGTAGTCGGCCTTGTTGTGCATGATGAGACAGTCGTCGACAAAGTAGAAGCTGTCTGAACGTGTTTCGAAAGGTGTCTCAATCATTTCGTCAACTGAAATTCAAATATTTTTAGGTTATAGCTTTGGGTAATTTAATCTTATCTTGTTTAAGCTATTAAATATCTTATATTTTAACCTCCCCCTTTAAAGCGCCGTGATTAATAGTTTCCAAGTTTAGCTTTACAATGGACTATATTATCTAAATTTTTTGGTTATATTCTTTAACCTAACATAGTGTTCCTAACATAATTTATTCCAAAGAATACAGGTAGTTGAAAACCGAAGTAGATTAATAACAAGAACTTGACGATTGGTGAGAAAGGTAACTGATTCGGTCGTTCTTTATTGGCCATCCGTTGATTTTTAAACCAATTTCATAAAAAAATTAAAAAAAAAATTATCTCGAAAGCATAAATAGTTCTCTTCTCATTTTTTAATGCACCAAACAGTTAGACAAATGGAAATAACCTAACTTTGCAATACGCTAAATTATTTGAATATTCGTGGTATATACATTAACCATTTTCAGAATATTTTAAGGTTAAACTTACTTAAGTCATCCGGCAACGTGGGAAACTCGTAAATATGCTCGCACGTGTTCCGTGAGAAAGGAATGCAAAAGCCAAACTCGAAATCGAATGTTTTCAGCAGTCGATCGCGGAAATAGTGCTTTTCAATCATCCGAAAGTTGTTGACAGGTCGTGCACCGACAGTAAACTCCACCCTAAAACAAAACACTTAGAAAATCATATCTATTATATCAAGAAATTGGAAGAAAAGGTTAAGATATAGTTTATTCCATTGATGGACTGTTTTAAGTTCAAAATGTTAATGTTCTTTTCTGTTTTTTTTTTTGCAAAAATTTCTGCAGAATCATAATCCAAATACACAAAAGTCACAAAATGTTACTAAATTATTTACTTTATCCAGTTTAGAAAGTTATCTTGGGTGTTTTAGGTTAGAAAAGTCGGATTAAGATTGTTAAAGCTGTGTTATACTTCTACTTTTTTTCATTACAAGTTCAAATGAAAAGTATTCACCAGCAACACATAAGATTAAAATTTACTTAAAAAATATTAGGTTATGCTCAAATTATTTAACCTACCCCATAAACACAATATAACCGCTTTTTAGGTTATATTTCCTAAGCATAGCTAGTGGTATAAATTGATTCTTAAGACGATTTTAGGCTAGGAAAGAATAGAAATTAGTCTGGATTAAAACTTACGTTGCACCAACGGTTTTCAGTTTAAGAAACTGTGGGGTGAATTGATATCGAACAAAACGTCCAGCGTTCGGATCGCCTCCATCGTCGTCAGCACTACCGCCCTTATCGCCACTCTCGTCGCCCTCACCGCCGCCCGCCGTTGGTTTGGCGATCTCAAACAAAACGGCACCGCTTTCCAGGTCGCGAATCTTGAACCGCGTAAAGTCGATGTCGAAGACATTCGCCTCGGGCGTACAGAGGTAGCCTTCGGCCGCCGATGTCAACCGGAGGATATCCTCGGGCGTGATGGGATGTTTGCCGTTGTTATCGCCGCCACCGGCTGTGGTAGTGTGGAGCACCGAGCCCACTGTGACACCTCCACCATTCGTCTTCAGCTCGCCGACGTCGTGTTTCTCGCGAACGACGCTCATCTTTGCTCTCCTTTTTTTGCCTCCCACGGGGCGTTCGCACTATCGGCGCTTCGGTTGTGGCCCTTTTGGTTTATTAATAGTGGCGCCGAGCCACCGTCTGAAGCTCCGGTAAGTTGGTGGGCATGTGTCGATTATTGATGCGTTTGACAAGCAGTTTACAGGAGCTCAGCAATAGGGGCAGCAGGAGGAGGAGAAAGAGGCGGAGGCGGCAAAAAAACTGTTCGTTGTGTATTGGGTTGACATTCACAACACGCAGCGATATGCAACGTTAACGACGACGGCTCGGTGGGAGTGCGAGTGACGTTGGGTCATGTTTGTAGTGACTAGCTATGCTGTTTCCACTTTACCGACTGGAATTTGTGTTGGAGGATTGTAGTTGGTTACGAGTGGTGGGGTGCGTTTGTGGAGGCGGCTGTAAGGGTGCAGCGAGGATGAAAGATACATAATAGAAGGAAAGAGAGAATAAAGAAAGATGAGAGGGGAAGAAAGAAACATAGACAAGTAGAAGAGAAGGAAGGAAACAGGGATAGAATGTGAAAGAAATCAGGCAGGACGCAAATGGGATAACGGAGGTAAAAAAATTGCTGATAATTAGAGAGAAACAGAGATTGATAATGAATTGAAAATATGTAATGTTGATTGAAGAGGCGTGGTTGTTTCGTCATGTGAAATTAGGGAAAGTGAAGAGTAGTTTATTTTGCAATACATTCACTTGTTTATCTAAATAAGCTCAACAAATTAATGTTCTGATAAAATTTTTAATCAATCGTATTCGAATAAATTTCACCAGATCCTGATGCAACTGTTGCACGATTGTGAGTGATTTTCACAATTTACAGTGAATACAAAATACGTTTAACGAATATAATAACATTAAATAAATCCTTCACAATAGGAAATAATTCTCGTAAATTGTTACTTTCAATAAAAGTGGAAAGCTTTTGTTTGCTTAAATTTTCCCTTTCATTTTTATTTGCAATTTATTCAGTGTTCTCAAACCTGCGCACCGCGGAAAAATACAGTTTGGTCTTTTAGGTATACATATTGGTTAGTCCCCAGCTGTGTTTTTGTACTGACTTGTATCTGCCATACGAATAAGTACACTAGTAACTTTCTAAATTTCGTGTTTGTATGAAAATGTGTTCATTTTAATCCCTTGAAATTCGGGAAGGGTATGCCGCTTAAGTGGCAAGTGGGTTCAAATTCCGATGGGGACTTTTTTGTCAAATGGGCGCTCGTGAGTCGTGGCTCGGTGGAGTTCGCTGAAGATGTGTTTATTGTAATCTCTACAATTTCGGCAACGAGTATTCCGCCAAAGTGGCACAGTGACAGAGTCGATGGATACGAACAAGAGGATCGGAGGCCCCAACCCCGAGGGAGTCCTTACATGTTGACATTTTCCGATGGATTTCGTGCAATTTACTATGAACTAAATTTCACAACAATTTTAGTAACAACATTTAAAAGTACTGACACTAAAATCCGTTACAAAACCAAATAATTCTCATAAAAAGCACGCGTTTACTCATCCAACATACAGAAATCAAAGGTTGTATGCGTATTTTACAACAACCTATAATTCTCGTAAAAGGCACATTTGTAATCATTAAAGGTTTTCCCGTCATGATGCAACTTCTTCGGCACATAGGAATCGAATGGCATTTCTACGTAGAGCTTCAGAGACCGTTGAAACTCATGATGATCCACCGAAGCACAATGCAACGGCGGTAATCCAGTCAAAGACCTTATTGCTGTATGGACAACTTCCATTTCACGAACATCTGTGTGCAGCAAATCCCTTAGAACATCTATTTAAATAAACAAATTAAAATAAAACATTTTTAGTCTAATATTCATATAGTATAAAATAATAACAGTATATTGTACGTCAAGGATTGAACCTCTTTCCTCAGGCGTATGTGTATCACTCATACGAGTGAGGAAAATGTATCCCATTCGAGTTGTACACTATATTTTTTTCTACTATTATGACTGAAAATATTAATTTCCGAATCAAAAATGATATTGAAATGTGTACACTATCAAACAGGAGTAGGAAAAAAAAAGAAAAAATAACAAGAGAGTATAAAATTGCATTGAAGTGAAATTTATAAAAGAAAAACTTACACTTATTTGATGAACCATCGAAAACAAACCCTTTATCCGCCTGCAGTAAAGTGTCCATGTGGCGTCGATGCATCTCACGCCATTTGAAGTAATCCACCAGCCCTGGTTGTAAAGGTGACATTCCAAGAACTCTAATCATACTTCGCCAAAGCTTATCGTGTTTCATCGATGAGAACGGGAGTACACTCTGTCCAGTTTCATGATAATAGAAGTTTTCTCCAGTAAAGTATGCCTTTCGATTGAATTCCAAGTTGAATACGCTCAAGGCAGCGACTTCTCGGGTGCAGTAACCCGCCGTTAAGGGCATCAGTAACATTTCGGATGTTGCATATATTGACGACATTCCGCGAATGCGAGTGTAGTCTTCACAAAGTTTTCGATGATGTTCCTTGACCTCATGCCAATTATTAACACAAACTGTGGTTTTTGACTTTATTGACGTTACTTTCTTCTTCTGCAATTATAGAAATGCACAAAATATTAGAAAACATCTTGTAAAAGTTAACAAACAATTAGTCAATGATTTGAAAACGTTTGAAAACTTCACAAAAGTTGTTAAAGCATTAAAAGATACAAAAAGTGGTACTATGTGGTACAGACCATAGGGTACTCCATATAGGGTATTCTACAAATTGAAGGAAAAATAATACTTACGATTTCATATTGGGAGTTAACCAGCTCGCTCGTCGAAATCGGTGGTAACGGATACTCCAAATCAACCACACGACTCTTGAGTACTGTAGGTTTAAACAAACAGTCAGTATAGTAAGTATCTAGAGCCTCATATTCCAGTGCCTCAAGTTCTCTTTGTATATCAGCCTCAGATACTCCATGCTTCGCACTAAGCCCCTTTACACCCTCATGTATCTTCGTATCAAGTACAGCCAAATTCCTCTCTGTAGCAATATTATCAAGACTGATCTCCAGATAAAAGGCACGCAATTTGTCAAGGTGTTGCTCACACTTTTCATCCTGCTTCTCTCTAAAATTTTATGGGTTACGTTACATACGTTATGGTAACAGATTTTAGAGGTTATATAAATCTTACTTGGTTATCTTCATATTCGAATCAAACTCGTTATTTGCAACACGAATCTTACTGATTTCCGCCATGCTGAGTTGATTTAGAACTTCATACAGTTGTTTCTGATCACTTTGTGCATATATTTCTCGAAGTGCATCACTATTGCTTAAAGCTAAATTTTCAAGTTTACGGCCAAGATTATCTTGTTGTCTTTTACGTTGAGTGATATCAATAAACTCATCGAGTTGTTTCACTTTTGTCTTTGCAGTTTCAATGCTCTTCACAAGATTTTCTTTCTGTTTTTCATACAGATAGCATTTGGCTTGATCTTCCTTAAGTTTTGCTTCGGCAATTTTTCGCCTCAAGTGCAATTCATCCGTTTCACGATTAAATGTATCGATTACTTTTCTAGTTTCTTCTACTTTTCGCTTCTTATCGGCCAACTTTTTTCGCAACTCCTGTCTATTTGTCCAAGCATCATACTCTTCATTTGGACAATTGAGGACTACGTGGGAGACACGACGACGGCCTGTTTTTTTCATTTCTAGCTGTTCCATCAAAATGCATCGGCTTCTTCGCAGGATTTCTTCGCGGGGTTTAATACGGTCGATGACTTGTCGCCAAATGTGCTCGGTCGACTCGTTTAAAAGCCTATTTCTTGCCATTTTAGAATATTTTTGAAAGTCGGCATAGGATACTTACCTAAAATCATCAGGAATCTCGCCTTGATAACCCATCATCCTAGCCCAGTCGCGGAGTTCACTTACTTGCATTGTTGTACGTTTAGCCATTTTTTGAAAACGATCTTTTGTTGACAAGTGGTGTGTAACGGTTACTTCATTATGATCTGTAGGTTACTTTCTCAACTCTAGGCGGTTTGATTGGACTAAAACGCCCCCATTGACTACAAAGGGAACTAAACTTGAGCTTATACAACCATCACGGAGGCTTATATACAAGACATTATATGATTAAACATGAGAAATAATATAATTTAACATATGATTTGAATAAGGAAAGATAGTAATCTGTAGGCTAGAGAAGAGGTATTACATGCAAATTATTATTTTTTTAAATCTTACCGCATCTTCGATGAGTCGTTGATCCGCTTAACCATCTGGAAACAGTTGCTCCCGAACATAATTTCCAATAAGACTGCTTCTGCCACTAACCTCAACCTTGTGGGATAAGCCTCCTTCTATTACACAGCATAACCTCCAAATTATACATTCAGAAACTTCTTTTACATATCACCAACTTACCAAAAAGTACAGATTCGCAAAAAGTAGTATCGATTAAAATCACAAAAACCATAATATTTTTTTGTTTGTGCATTTTTTTCTGTCTTTATGTGTGATTTGTCTTAAAATATTTTATGTACATCCATATTTAACATTAACCTTTTTCTATGCATTGTTCTGCTTTCTTTCTACAATATGTACAGTTCTTTGTTTATAAATATCTAACCTTAAAGATATTCATTTTTTCTTTTGTTTATGGATTTTTACCTTTAATCTCTACTTGATATTTTTTGCATATTTAGGCTTTTCTCATTAATTTTTTTCAAAGTTTTCACGAAAAAAAAAAGTTTAGATAACTTTGGTGGCAGCACTATTTGTAAAATAAAACATCGCTCCGAATAAATTAATTGCAGTCGACAGAAGGAACACTGGTACCCAACCGCCTGCGCCCGTCGTTACCATATGCGCCGTTAGTGGGCCGCACAGCATGCCCGGAATAGTGGCCAGCGTGTTGCTGATGGCGAACGTGGTGCCCGAATGGTTGGGCGCCACGTCGACGTGATTGCTGAGATGGCCAGCCGAGTTGGCTGCGCTCAGCCCCATCGAGACGGAGACGAGCACGATGGCGAGGAAGCGTTCATCGACGACGCAGAAGATGGCGAGGAAGAGCGCCGGCCCGACGAGGCCGACGCTCGTCATCAGGCGGCGCACGTTCAGCACGCTCCAGCTCTTGTTCAGCAGCAGCGAGTCGGCGAGGTGGCCGCTGGCGACGCCGCACACCGAGTTGACGATGTACGGCACGGCGGTGAGGCTGAGGCAGTGCGCGTCGGCGCCGAGCGTCCGGCTGAGGTACGTCGGCAACCACTGCATCACGATGTACGAGCCCCAGTTCATCGCAAAGTGAGCGGCGTATAGCGCCCACAAGGGTCGCTTCGCTAGCAGCGCGCACAGCAGCGTTCGGCTGGGTAGCGCCGAAGTTTTGCCTGTCGGCGGCGGTGGTTTGCCGTGCAGCGGCATCAGTTCGTCGACGTCGCCGAGGGGGCGCTCCGGGTACATGGTCAGCCAGAGGATGATCCAGGCGAAACCCAGGGCGCCGAAGAAGTAGAATGATGATTCCCAATTTAAATGTGGGCAAAACTGTAAGTAAATATAAAAAATACCAAATTAACCTTAACCTTGACAAAATTTAGGCTTAAGACACTAAAATTTAACCTTAAAAAGCTAAATCATAAATTAAATATGCTCAAACAAGAACAATTTTTAAGATCAAATAAAAAACTAAAGAAACTTACTACTGACGCAACAGTTTGTCCAACACTTCCCGAAGCAATCAAATACCCAAACGCCCTGGATCGTCCATCGACCGGAATGCTATGCGCAAACAGATGAAAAATCGTCGGAAGACCTAAGCCTTCTGCAAAACCCAATACAATCCGGCACACCACCAAAGCTGTGAGGCTTGATGCGAGCAGCGGTGTGAGAAACGTCGCCGTCGACCAGAGCAGCACACTACTTATCAGCATATTCTTCACGCCCACGCATGGCAGAAACAAACTGCCGATAATCTGGCTGGTGAAGTAGCCGAACGCGAAAGCCGAAAGGATCCAGCCCTGTGCGTGCAGGGTCCAGTGAAAGACGTCCGTCATTGGCACGATGGCGATGGGCATAATCACCCTGTCTGCAGAGTTGATAAAATTCGCCGCCGCGCACAAGGCGACGATGCGCGATGTTCGTGTGAACCAACGGATTCGCATCTTGTTAGCCACTCCAACGATCCACAAATCACTCAAGAGTTGCACTAGGTCCTTCACTTAGAGGGGATACTTCCAATTGGATGTACGTGTTGTGTGTTACATCCTGACTTCTATGCATAGGGTGTTGGTTTAGATGTTTGTAAATCTCGCGGGCGGAGGTTTTTGATGGATTGTTCTGTACTTGTTTGATGTTTTTGTTGTTCTCTGAAGAAAATGTGTTGAGGAACAATGCAACTACAAACGCGGCAACAGCTGAGCTATTTCTGTCAAATATTTAGTCCGTATTCAAATAGATGACGCTACAGTCGTCTTCGTTAATACAGGCTGTTGAAAGCACTGTATTTTCAATTTATATGCTCTCTTTAAGAAAGCCTGTTCATCTTTTAATACAGTTTATTGTAATTTTATTAAAGTGGGGTTCTTGTAATACTATTTATGGTCGTTTTAGTAGATATGAGGTTTAACAAGTTTAACCTGAAAATGGTTGCCATACAAACTTAATCGGTGACGAGGTTAAAATTATGTCTTTTTTGTAACAATCGTATCCTTGTAACAGATATCATTACAATTTCTAATTCTCTCAAAATTTTCACCATACTCATTCTAGTTTATTTGTACGATACGCAAGAAGAATATTTCAAATTGTACTTTTAATTTTTTATTTCTACGGTGCGCAAGAAAATAAAGTCAGTTGGTACATCTCACTTGAAATATTCGAGATAATCTAATCTGACTCATCTTATTGAGCACCGTACTTTTAATTTTTTTATTATTACGGAGCGCTAGGAGAATCAGTCAGTGTGGTGTATCTCACTTGAAATATTCGAGATGATCTATTCTGACTCCTCTGCTCGGGTATCGTACTTTTTATTTTTTATTACTACGGTGCGCAAGCAAAATAAGTCAGCTTTTAACCACTCACTTACAAAATTCCAGATGACCAATCGTAACTCATCATTTTCAGCACGGTACTTTTCAATTTTTATTTATACGTAGCGCAAGAAGTATAAGACAATATGGAACAACTCATACTTTCCCAATTATCCATTTGTAGAGGAATGAGCCAAAATTGTTTTACACCATTTCATACCTTAATTTTCAGGAAAAAATTTAAATAAAACAGCGATTGTCTAATTTTTTTTGTTAAAAATGTGACTTATGTTAACCTCCAATATTATTCACATCACATTAATTCATCTTAACTATCATCATAAACTTACTAACCTTAGAAATGTGACAGAGAACCCGTCTTTTTCTTCTTAGTTTAGCCAAATGTTTATATAGGATGTTACAAAACGTGCACACTTCCTTGCGCACACTCACACTGACTTCTGTCGATTCTCTCGATAATTCCGTCAGATGATTGAATAGTCGTAAAATTGCAACCGTGAAAACAACTATTCATAAAAGTAAAGTTTTCGTTTAAAAAAATATAAAAATTTCACCCAACTTTCTTATTTTTCTGACTTCCTTCCTCGTTTCTTAACCTCTTCCACTCCATCTTCACTCTTCTTTTCCGGTGCATCATCCTTAGTCTGCTCGATGTAATGCTGCGCCTCTTGATAAGCCTTCTTAACAGCCTTCCTCTCGGTGGGTTTACGCGGCTCATTCAACTTCCCCGTATCCTTTTCCTTGTCCATATCCAACATCTCGAGTTTCTCTCGAGGTAACCACTGCCAGGTTCGCTTCGCGTCGAAGAACAACACCAGATACACATGCTCGGTGTGATTCTCGCGAAGTGACATAACCTCAGCGGGTGGCGACGGCAGCGGTACACCGCGATGTTCATAACCTTTTGGCATCTCCGGATCGATTATCAACGCCGGATACCACGGATAGCCACGACACTTTGCCCACACTAATTGTAGAGGGCGTAAATCCTCACTTGCAACGACGCCATCTGCATTCACTTCGGCAGACTCATCTGCAGTAGCGGCATCCTCGGACTCGACGTCGTCTTCAGTGGCGGCATCTTCGGAGTTACTCCCGCTGGAGTCATCGCTGTCAAATTCGGATGGGTCCAACGAGTAGCACGTGGAAAGGGAGCTGCCAGAATCGGAGTCGTCCTCGCCGGAGCTTTTGTGCCGGTTGCGATACACTCGAAACGAATCTGGAACCTCAGTGGGCCTATCATTTTTCTCACGTGCGCTTTTCTTGTCGGTTTCAGGTTTGATTTTTACAGCTCCCGGCGAGGGTGTGCTTGCCGTTGGCGTTACTTTCGCCTTGCCTTTTTTCCCGCGCATTTGTAGAGGTGCAGCTGGGGTAGTACTTACTCCGATCGGTGGTGTTTGAACGGTAGAAGCACTATCCGGACTGCAATCTTTTTCATCCGGTGGTTTTTTGAAAGCGGCTTGAGCTTTGCGTGTCAGCAGGACTGCTGTTCGGCGATTGACGCCTGTTGGTGATGTTCCTGCTAATTTAGAAAAGAACAAAAGTTTTTAAGAACAAAAAATGTTTTGAATGCTCGCAAATAAACGTTGGTGGAGAATGTTTTTTTTTTATCTATTATAATAAATATTTACTTATGACTCGCGCGTCAGTAACTAGCTCAGCAGATTTTGGATACTCACCCTATTTTCTGAATTGCTTACTTTTAAGGATAAAATAAGAACCCAAAAACTTACCACTACTTGGCTGCGACGGTGTCTTCACTTCCCGCTCCCCAACACCTCCACCGGCATCCACCTCTCCTTCCGCTTCTGATTGGCTCTGCGAAGCTGCACTCTGCGACGCCTCCTGCTCCTGCATATTCAACACCCTCTTCACCCTGCCCAGCTCCAATTTAATCGCCTTCTGCCTCTTGACGCGTTGCAGATTATGCTTAATCATCAGGCATTTGTCCAGCAACAACTCTAACTTCTCCCTGACGGCCACTCCATTCTTCCCCTTCAACGCCTCAAACTCCGCCATGATAACGGCGGCAATATTCTCACCTGGTTGCACAGTAAAAATCGTTTTCGTCGATTCCACCTCTACCTTCTCCGAGATGGCGCTAGTTACAATCCTTTCTTCCTTCTGCTGGCCTTCTGCTGACTTTTTCTCAGTGACTTTTTCCAAAGTTTCCACCTTTGGTGTTTTTCCTACTTTCTCACTCTTTTCCGGCTTGGTGGAAAACTTAACCTCAAGTTCCTTCTTCGCCTGCTTGAAAATTCCAGCACATTGATCCCTCATCTTCACCGCAGCCCGATAGAACACGGTATCCTTGTCGTTGTATTCAAAACAGTTTTTGATCATCAAATCAAAGTCTTTCTCAACATCGTCGATGCTTGAATATTCGCCGTTTTCGAGTTTCCTTCGCATTGTACTCAAATCCATTGGATGCGTAACCACAGTAATATAATCCGGAACATCGTCAAGGTCAACCGGCTCCAGGAATATCTCATTCGTGTCTTTAGCAGCCAAGAGTACAAGTAACTTACTCAAACTCGCTGTGAGTGGCTTCAGCTGCACATTCCAACAGCGTTCCGTGGATTTGATTAGCTCCAGCTTGAGTTTCTCACGCTTGCGCACAAGCTCACACAACAGTCGCGCCCTTTCTAGGTCTTGCCTCAAACACTGCCAGTATTTCAACTGTCTACATAGTTCGATAGTATCAACATTACTAGTATTCGAGTCACGTGTACCTCCTTGGGCACTCTGCAACCGTCGCAACAGCGGAACACCGTTTCGGAACTGCCTTTTTAACGTCCAATACGCAATCAATCTCTGAATAAACTGATTCTTTTTCTGTATTTGCACCAAACCGCCGATTTCTTGTATACGATCGGGAGGAATTGTTGGAATGAGGATAACGGGCACAGTGGTCCGTTTCTTCGCCAGCAATTTCCTCGCCTGCTTCATCTTCTGTTTGATTTCTTCCCGCCGTTCTTCGCTGAAATCTGCCGGGGCATGTGCATCACAGAAGGCGATCTTTTGTACCAACACCGGTTGACTCTCGCCGCCACTGTCTTTCACAGTGTCCATTTTCATATACAGTCCGGCTGATTGGGCGCAAGTCACGTGAAACGCCGAGTAGCAGTTGTTTTTGTGACATTGAATACAAGCGCCTGTTTTTTGCTTGCAGATGTAGCAGACAAGACGCCAACGTGCTGATGGGATGGTTTCGATCGAATCGATGGGTTCCAAAAAAACGGTGTTGGCGAAACGTACTTCCGGGATCCATAAAGCGCAGACGACATGTGCCCATTCGCCTTTGTCGGTCTGTTTGAAAGCGCCACCTTGATTGGGACATAATCTACAATCTACTGCTCGTGAGGGGGATTGTAGACATCTGTAAATTATAAAACAAAAAAAAACACTTTAGTAAGTTTTTTTGTCTTTGACACAAAATTGATATTCCTCACCAACTTGAAGAAAAACTAGGTTTACATAAGAGTTAATGTCTCAACTGCAAGATATTTTCCAAAGAATCATAATTGTTCGGAACATCCAATTTAGATTTTCGGTAAACTAACAAAAATGTCAATAATTGGTACAATTTTCGAGAAGACCTATTCTGACTCCAGTTGAGCACCGTACTTTTCTGTAAACCGTCTATTTTTAATCTACTTAATTTTAATCACTTAATCAATTAAAAACAAGAAAATCATGCTTTTGCGTTAATATAAACTTAAATAATGATTTCTTTGAGTTTATATTAATGCGTGTTTGACTCGAAAATTAATTTTAAAAGAAATATTAAAAAAAGAACTCACCGTCGACATAACCACTGCCCCTCCGGTATATATGGCACCCCATAACAATCCTGATGCACCGCCAAATTACACATATCGCAGAAGAGTATCACGTTCGTATTCTGACACTCACCATCCATACAAATACAACAAACAGCGTCGTCATCTACAACGCCCCCAGTCTGGCCACCACTCACCGACGCCTGGAAATAACTCTCCTTCTCAAGGCGATCCATAAGTAACTCTAAGCTGTCGACAGACACAGGAGCTAGTCCGGCCTCTTCTCGACGCGAATTCACCAAAGCCAACCACGCAGTGTCCTCCTCGTCCACGTCATATTCCACCTCGCCGTCCAACTCCTCCACGCTCTTCTCGATGAAGCGGATGTACGCATTGGGACGTGCGGGCGCATCGCAGGTTTGATAGTTCGGCAGCTCTTTATAGGACGCCTCCGGCAGTGGGACAATCTCGCGTTCT
Organism: Mimaenictus wilsoni; assembly: GCA_027575185.1. Taxonomy (NCBI): domain Eukaryota; kingdom Metazoa; phylum Arthropoda; class Insecta; order Coleoptera; family Staphylinidae; genus Mimaenictus; species Mimaenictus wilsoni. The sequence continues at coordinate 52,905 of JAODAC010002513.1, forward strand.
TCGCGAACGCCCCCAAGTCCGCTGTCTTCATCGTCGACCGCGATGTCCGCTCGGCTGCATATCTCCAGCGTATCGTTGATATTCACACGCAGGGCACAGTGGTTGATCTCGAACTGAACCATTTTCTGCGCTTCTTCGTAGGTTAACGGTTCAGGTGTTGCTGGTTGTTTGGCTATGGGTGTTTGGGCTACTTTTGATGTTCTTGAACGGCCTAGAGATAAGAAAATGTTGAGTTTTTGATATTCTCCTATAAAATTCATTATGTCGATTTTAATTAGATTTTTAGTGATTTTATCTTGAGGTATTATTATTTGAGTAGGTTTTAAAATATCTCATTTCAAATTGAAATGAATTTGTCTACTTGTTGATTAATTTTTTTGTGAGTTTCTGTGTTTTTGAGTAGTTTTCTGAAGACAAATGCAAAAATACTGATACATTACTTATAAGACTTGTCTTTTCCTATCGTTTCCTATTTTATGGTGCTCAAAACACTTTAAGGAAATCAGTTGACTTGTTATAGTGTATAGCTTAAACCTACTTTTGCCCTTCTTGTTTTTTGGTGTACATTTCGGCGTACTTGGTTTCGGCATTTTGAATTCAATTGGAAGCTCACCACAACACGTTCAACTCGATGCACTCAATCACTCAATTCACCATTCCAAATTGTTAACAAATTAACAAAACATCAAAAATTCACCAAACAAAACAAATTCCACTTATTCGTTGCCAACGGTCAACTTCTAGGTTATGTGTGGCCCAAAAACAAACACTCGCAAAAGTCGATTTTTACAAATGTCCCACACCGTAATTAATATTTCCACACGTAGTCAATGTCGAAAAGCACAACTTGCATCGGTTTGTACTACGCAACATTCGCCAAGAGGCGGAAAAATTGCAACAAAATTTGAGAAAACCGAGGTAACCAGCGCAAACATGTTTCGTTCATTGACCGCCAGGGGTATTAATAGCGCTACTGCTGCATCAACAAGTTATAAATATACCGAGTGCTTCCCAAGCTTCCAAAAATGTAATGTATCCACCAAGCATTCATTAATTCAATCAAAATATAACTTTATACAGGGCAAAACTTTATACATAGCGTTTTTTAAACCCATACAAATTGATTATACACAGAGTGTTTCGTAAACTCATAGTTATTTTTAAAAACACCGAGTGTTTCTTTGTTTAGAAAATAAATCTGTTTATGTTTATATATACACATTCGCATGAGTTTCCTTCTGGATGAAAATTATGGCTATTGAACAGTGGCACATTCGACGACGGAAAAAACGAACGAAATGCAGCCGAAACGCAGTAGGGAACCGTGATGCAAGAGGGCCGAGCCTTCCCAGCCGCAGGCGTTGCCCTCAGGATCGCCAGTAGACGATGGCGATGTGCCAGAGGATGTGCCGGAATCCGTCACATGGTGGCGTGGCAGTGAGGCGCTGCCTGAACCACTGCAGAGGCACTCACGTCCCAGGGACATATCGTCGGCAAGCATCTTCGCATCGCTAAAGTCATTATTAGCTGCCGGATAGCAACGCATCGCTCGTCGACGCTTATCGACGATCTCGCGGACTTGTTTCTCGAGTTCAGAGGCGCGGCGTGCGCTCGATGGTTGTGGACGAATTGCTACGTGATTGCAGAAGTGCACGTTGTTCACGAAACTGCCATACATTGAGTAGTTGAGTAGTTCGTATTGCCTCGTATACTAAAAATATAAAAACAATAAATTATTGTGAAATATAGTTACATTTTTCTATTGTTACTCTCTCCTCTCAACATTTTGTATAAATGTGCGAATTGTACTTTGTAACATCGCACTCAACAAAATAAATATTGTATCATACCCATGCATACTTTTAGAAGAAGAATTTTGAATTTGGGTTGTGATATGATTATTTATCACAACTGGAGCCTAACCTATTGGAACTAAAATGGCTAAATGCATTGTTAATAGATATCCAATGGATTGATTTTCTGACAAGGTTATAATCCATATTTTCACATCAAACAAAAGTAAAAAAAAGGCTTACCTCATCGTAGAAAATAACAGCATGTTTCGGCGACACATTATTGCAAAAACCATACAAATCCAATTGTAGGTTGTTCGACGCCCCACGACCAATTGACAAACTTCTATAACGCATTGAGTACGCTTCTGGAAATCTATGAAATCGAAATCAACAGTGAAGCCCACTGAAATTTTTCTCTTAACCTCAAAAAATACTAACCTCGCCGAAACCGTAGGCCTGTATCCCATAAAACTCGCATCCGGTCGTAGTTCCGTGCCTTCGCTGTTGCGTACGTTGTAGAAATACTTTGAAACAACGGGGCAGAGCATTGCACGTGAACGTAAACTGTTGATCGAGAATGTTGGTGGATGCACAGGTTGTGATTTCTTCTTGGGATTCGAAAATAACCTCACAATCCTGTATAGAAAACGAATTACATCTTACCCTCAAAACGAATTCATGGAGTAAATAGAGGTTAAATAACTGCAAAAAAGGTTAATTTATGAAACATACTTATCAATATCAGCAGGCGCAAGCAATTGGCTGGGTAGGGCACCTATCGGCGTGCTGTTCATCGTTCCCTCCTGCTGTAAAATCTGCTGGACGCGTTGAAGTGCAAGCAACTTTAGCATACGCTCATCCAACTGTTGGATTAGCTCAACTGTAATGGTCAAGATGAGGTTTGAATGTTGTTTTTGACAAGATTGTTAGATTGTTCAATGTCAAAAACATAAGCTACTTGTACAAATATAGACATTTCAAAAGTTAAATATGTTTAGGTTTATAAAGTTAAATTGCATCACTGTATGGAACAATTATGATGAAACTCATTATAATACTCATTCCCACAACGTAAAGATTTAAAAACTAGCAACGTACATTTCCAAACCCGAGCTTAATATAACTTTGAACCCTATTTCGGCTCTTTTTGTGCAGCGTAAAGAATATAGGCAACCATCGTTTAGCGCGACTTTCAAAATGTTGTTTTAGTTACTGCGGTCGAAAGATTTGAGACCCACTCTTTGAAATTCGCGGTGTCGATTTTGGTTTTTCCTGCGCGCCAATTTTGTCTATATTTCAAACATTGACGTCGCTCTGATCACACCGACTCAACACGATTTATGCCGAATTTCTACATGTGATTTTTTAAATCTTACAACCGCATCTCAATTGTCCGTCTCAGATTTGGAATTTTGTATGCTACTGCACATATATTGAAATAATTTCTGTTAACACGATTTTTCGCCGTTTGCAAAAAAAGTCAAAGGGGGGCACACGCCCGTGAATCTTTTGCTTTTGCTAATTTAGTATTCAACAGGTTTCACTGCACCAAACAAACGTTTTAAAACCAGAAAGCAATATCACTCACCATCAAATGCATCAATAAATCCATGATTCGTCCAAGTCTTTTCAAGATCCTTCTTGTCCTTATCTTTATCGTCTTTACCTTTAAAACTCTCTTCAACTTTAATGTCTTTTTCTTGTTTTACACTTTTCGAGCTTTCGACTTTCAGTTGTGGAAGAGGTTCCTCCGTTTTCTCATCACATTTCGACGAATTTTCCACACTTTTCGACCGTTGTTCTTCCTCCTTAAGCACATCATCCAGAAACTTGGCACATTCATCGTTTAGCAGAAACACATTCGCAGCTTTAAGGTTAGCAATCGTCGCCTCATCGAGGGGACAATCGACCACTGCGAAATCCTCTTCACATTCGAGATTTTTCACTTTTTTCACTACCACGCCATCAACGGGCGGCTCAAAACTCTCAATTTTCACATCAACCTCTGGCTGGACATCATGTTGCACTTGACGATAGTCAATGTCATGTTCAGCCCGGAATTTCCTCCAGTGTTCGTCATCAACATCACGATTAATCACCGTGTTCAAACGTAGAACGTCGCGTAGTGATGGCAGTAAGCAAATGGGTTGGCGATAATGCGATTTAACGACATCCGGCACGCGAGCTCGTCGCCGTTTTCCCAGTTTGACTTTATAGCGAAACGGCGGGTTCTTTCGGTTGATTCGACGAAAAAATTCTAGTTTAATGGCGTCTTGATCAACCGGATTATTGGCGTACGTCGACCAGAGTTGATTACGCTCGGTGGCTGATGCTGACGTTAATAGACGTGTGTCGAGGAAGTGCTGGACGTGATTGGGGCACATCCAGCGATCGGTGGGCGGTGATGTCAGCGGTGGGTCGAGGCAGTCAAGGTGGAAATACAACGAGCAGAAATCGCATGCGATGAGGGCGCCCGTTCGGCAGGTTTTCGAGCAGACGTAGCACTTTGCTGACGCAGGATTTTCACCACGTTCACTTGGTTGTTGTGTGATGGCTGTTTTCTTCTTTGAACCATCTACACCAAAATTTTATTCGTCATTTTGTAGCTTACGAATTTTTAAAGTTATATTAAATATACAACTATTAAGTATATAAATAAATATCCTTATAAGAGAATGATGTGAAACCATTTTGTTAGTTTTAAGGTTAATGTTAACCAGAAACTGATACTAATAAAAATGAGGTTAAATAAAATAAAACTAACCTTTATCAGTCCCAGGAAATATACAAGGCTCAAGCATCTGTGGTGGCAATTGAAACTGAATCGGATTCGCCACACTTGCTGCATCTATCAGCACATCCAGAAGATTTTTGCAACTCTCCTTCTTCTCGCCTTTCTCCTCATCCTCGCAGCTTCGTTTCCTCTTCGTCTTAAGACTACGGCAACGATGACACAACCATTCACCGAGAGGAATATCTTCTTCATCAAGTGGTGGATCACTACAGACAAAAATGGTAATCATTAACTGACAAAACTTCTCTTTTCTTCTCATTTTAAACATTCAAAAAACGAAGAGCATTTACGTAGTACTTACTGACAAGTAAGATGGAAACTCGAAGGACATTTATCACAACAAATAAGGTCACCACCTTCACTGCAACTGTCGCACAAATCATGATTATGCCCACGTCCGTGCCGCTTAAAATACGGATGCTTATTTTTCGTGCCTTTCTGTGTGCTTGCGCCACGTTCCTCGCTCACTGGCGGTGCAATCAACTCCTGGATTTGCTATAAACAACAAAAACCTATTACAAAACAATCCAGCTCGGGCAATGCAAATAAATGACTTGAAAAAACCTTATTAGAATCGTACTGCACTTTAATGGTACCCGAAAAATTGAAATACTCACCTGCATTAAGCCCGTACTCTCGTAATCGACCATCCTTCAGCTGCGTGTTGTCCCTTTAAATGATCTTCGAGTACAGACACCGATTTTCTGTGAATATTTGTCGATTTTTTCGCTATTTTGCGCAGCTCCCAGAAATGATCTACAACATACTAGACAACAAAAATGCGATGAGGTTAGGTTCTGTTAGATGCTGGTCGATTGGTTGCCTACTGTCAAAGTATTCAAAACAAATGTCAAAAATCCATCAAAAAATGCATAAACAATTGATAATTTTACAATAAATATTAATTAATATATTATCAGTGTTAACTAAAACTTTTTAACATGGTAAATAGAGAATAAATATTTAAGAAAATTAAAAAGAAAACTACAAAAAATTGCCTATATTAAACCAGTCCAAAATATTGATTTTTTTAAGTCCAAATTTACCCAAAACGTATTATTTAATTATATTAGAAAGTAAATAATGTTAATTTACGCTTTATATTAAAGATATTTTATCATTTGAACGTAATTTGTTGATTTTTTAATTTTTTGAAAATCATGTATGAAATGTTGCCTATAATGCGTATAAAAATATTGATTTATCTTATAAAATGTTAAAAGTCTGACCAGGAATAATCCAAATATCTGAGCAGAAATGCAAATAATGTAATGTACAGAAATATATTCTTCATTATAGGATAGATTAAAACAATTTTGGTATCTTTGGGGTGTATATATATATATGTATATTATATAGTTTCTTTTATAGAAATATTGACAATATTTGCAAACTTATTGTTAGAGTTGATAGTTTTGTAATCACCGTAATGATTGTTGACTAATTTTTGCTTCTTTTGTATCCACATTGATAATGTTAGAGAGGAATGACTTGCCATTGATTAGCTTAGTTGTGGCGATGATAAATTCAACGTTGGAATCGTCTTTCTGGGAGAGGAAACGTAGCGCGGAGATCTAAGCAGAAAAATAGATTAAACTCTCTGTGTAAGATATCGATAAAGCAATAACAATAATCATTGTCTATTAATTATTCGACACAAGAATGAAGAAACTGTGAGAAAAGGAAAATTTAAAAAAGGAAAAAAGACAGATGATTAAACAAAGAAATAAAAAAGAAGGGAATGAACGTCAGAGAATAAAAATAATAGAAAACAAAGAAAATCAAGAAGAATCAAACAAAAAATTTCAAAAATAAAAATAAAATAATGGAATTCTAAACTGGGAAAAAGACGACAAGAATATAAAGAAATGATGTCCTTTCAGAAGACTAATAATGAACTCCTCAATTCCTAAGAGGCGTCTTAAAAATTGTCCTGTATACACAATTAAATATTTCGTTAATTATGTTAAATCCATGATAAATATTATTATTAATTCATTAATCATTTCGTTAAATTGCTAAGATTGCTGTTGAATGAATTAAATGTGTTAAAACGGCGATAAATGCGATATTTATCACGTCAAATACGTTAAATCAACGTAAAATGTGTGGAATATCACGTAAAATGTTATAAATATTACGTTAAAAATCTCCCATCCACGCTAAATTCAAATATGTCAATTTCACGTTAAATGTATTACATATAACTTTAAATTAGTTGAATCTACGTGTAATACATTAAATTTCACGTTAAATATGTTAAAGTCACATTAAATACGTTAGAAATCACGTTAACTATATTATATCCAAATTAAATACAAGAAATATGTGTTAAATCCACGTTAAATATGTTAGATGTCACGTTAAATAAGTTAAATCTAAGAAAATCCATGTTAAATATGTGAAATTCATAAATTATACATCGTCTTGAGAATACAAATGAAACCGAATAAAAAACAAATAAAAATAGAAAGAAAATTGAGACAACAAAATTGACAAACTCACCTCAGCATACGTACATCCTCCAATAAACAAAACCAAAACAACCGTAGGCGCATCTGTACTGTGGGGCCCACCTCCTCCAATCCGTTGATGTTGGTTGAACACAATCGGATTATCCTCGAACGTCGGGCCGGGTAGCAATCCCAACAAATCCTGCAGCTGCTTCCATCCGTCGTTCTTCATCAACTTCTCGATAATCCTCACCGAAAGTGGCGCATATCCACTGTGCACATAACTGACATCCGTCGGCTGCGTCTCCGATGTATCCTCCACAGTCAAATGCAACGCCTTCCGCAGCACCAAATACGGCCGCACGCCCGACTGGCACCGCAGCAGTCCGACCTTTTCCAAGTGCGTGAGCGCAATTAGCGCCTGAATGCCATACACCTGAACCACCTCACGCTTGTAATAATCCAACAGCTTTGACTTCATCCCACTAGAAGCGACACACTGCAGACAAATCAAGCGCAACACCTCAACCATGGGCGATTTCTTCGCGAGCAAACCCTCAATAAACGGACTGGCCTTATCCAATTCGATGCAATTGAGAAACTCCTGCGCCGTCTGCAAGTCATCCAGGAAATCAAAGCCATCCGTCACTTCTTTGATGCACTCCGCAATGGCGGTATGTTCCGCCAAGGCCTTTTTATTCGCCATCAACGCCGGTAGGCGCTGGACGAAGAGTTTCATCTCTTGCACGGATTTCTTATGACGGTCTTCCATCTGCGACGAGATGAACTTGGCCTGTTTCGATAGATACGGGCCGACTGCATTGAAGTGTTTGTCGCGTAGGTTGGCAAAGAGTTTATCGCCCGAGTTGAGGATGATTTTCTTGCGTTCTTCGCGCAGTGAGTCGACGACACGTTCCTCGTTACTTTTGAATTTCTCACTAGGGAAAGTGGCAGTTGCTGTGTGTATGCCGTAGATTTCGTCGATAAGGCCTTCGTAAGTCAGTTGAGTGACTAGAGGTGTCACCAGGTCGATGCTACGGTCGAGAAGAAGAATCTGGTCGATGGTTGGTGCGCGATGAGTTTTGTACGTTTCCTGTAGGTTGGATTCGCGTTGGAGACGTTGGACCAAGTCCCAAACCTTGAAATAAATAGGTCAGATGGAGAGTGCGACGGCGTAACCCATTTGAAGAAGAAAGGTGGAAGAGTGAAGGTGGAAGAAATGTGTAGGAGCATAAAATTGAATGTAGAGAAGTAGGAGAGGCAGGGAAAGATTGGAGACAACAGTAATACAAAACAATAATCCTGGCTGGTATCACAATGTGTTAAGAAATTAGGGGAATGAGAAGAAACGCATAATAACAAGTGCAAGATGCGGATCCGAGGAAAAGGGAAGGAAATCCTGGATATGTGGAACACAAGGGATCATTTGGTGAGCGAATGCGAACGAATGGACGTGTTGTCGGTATTGCAGGATTTTTGTCATAAAAAAATAAAGAAACTTACCTGTTTAGCTGCTTGTCCCTTACCCCAAACTCTTGGAATCTGTCCATAAATCTTCTGAAGAGAGATTAACGAATGTGCAATTTGGTATAAAGTTGATGGATCGTTCTGAATATAATATTCACTGGAAAAATAATGAAATACTTTTAAAAACCTATCAATGAACGAATAAAATGCATGAAATATACTTAAAATGCAACTTAAACAATCATAAATAAATTCTAAACCTACCTAAACATCTCAGGTATCTCCAAAGAAAGCAAATCACTTTCGAAAGGAAACAATTCACATTGAAACTCTTCGATGAACGTTAAGCTTCCCAGCATGCGTTGATTTTCAAGGCGTTTTTGACACAACAGACTGAATTTCGGCACGAAGAAGAGATGATACTGCTTGTGTTTGCCGCTTTGCGTCGCTGAGTCCTGGTGGACGTTGTAGGCGACGAGATCCATCGAATGTAGTTTGGGACGTGTGATGAAAATTACATGCTTCACGTTCGTTTCCGGCAAGGGAATATTGCGCAGTGGAAACATTTTCTGCACGCCAATCGCCTCAAGCTGGTGGTATTGTGCGATGAGGCCTACGGGCCCGGCGAGGGAGTTTTCCCAGACGATAAGCTTCGATCCAACGCATTTTTCTAAGAGTGTTATGAGAGAATTACGAGCGAGATTCTCGATTAGTGAGATGTCGACACGTCCTCCTTGAAGATGACTTTGTGTCATGTCGATAATCACTGAAAATTGCTCCTTTTTTATTCGTTTTTAATAGTTTCTCTTCAATGAAAATGATGATTATGAAAACTTTGTAGGTGTTTATAGTATTTGTTAAACAGATGATTTTGACAACTGACAGAGTTGATAAACATAGATTACATGGGTTAAATTTATGACCTTCAGGGGGCGCTGAGGCCCCTGATTTTAAATTTTTATTTATATTTTCCGTAATCATAAATCCTACAATAACAGAACCACTTCAGGGATTCAGGGTGAAATCTGCCTCATTCTGCTGGAACAGTTTGTCCTATTATGTACATTTTTTGTTTCAAACAGTAATCGCATGCTAGTTTCTGAATTGTTGCAGCTATAATCTATAAGTTATATAACTTGTTGTAAGTTATAATTTGGGTTCAAATAAGTGTGAAAGCACTTTTCACCATAGGCGCCGGCACAAATAGGTAAAGGGCCCACCATGGAATCTTAAAATTTCGTCTTTTCCTAAATCAGTACCTCAACTACAGTTTCAACCAAGTCATTATAAGACTTCTCATGCATGCGGAGTTATAACCAGAAATTGCAAAAAAGAAAGTATTATCAGAACACGCATATGCGCCGCACTGACTCCATCGTAGGACTGCCGGTGAAGCAGTGAATCTCAAAATGTTTTATTCCATTTTTCTGAATTATGAAAGAGAAACAGCGTATGCAGGGTAAATTATCAAAATCGGTTTGTAGGATACCAAGCAATTGGTGATTATTAAAAAATAAAAACTATTCGACTATTTTCACTAGGTTTGACTACATTCGTTGATATTCGCAAGTGCAAATAACTAGTTTTCATGAATTTGGAAGCATTTTTCGAAACACTTGAAAATATTTATTCAATTTACGATGAAAAATACAATAGTTTAAAAGAAAAGAATTGTCGTAAACAAATCGAATAACATATCAAATTCTATTTTGACAATTTTAGTACACGCACCACGGCAAGCCATTCACTAACCGCCATTTGCTATACATAATCGCCAAATGAAAAACGTATAAACAAACTATAAACTAGAAGGTATAACAAGTGGTGTATCTAGTTGGGATTCGATAATTTGTATTTACAGAGCAAACCAACAACTGCTTGGCTGCACATTCATTCAATCCGCGTCGTTCCTCCATCTACGACGACCCTTCAACGATCTCATCGGGAGCGACGGGTGCGGGCGTCGACGATGCTTCAGAAACATTGCCATTCTTCACGTCACCACCGCCCTCGACGCCACCAGCCTCTGGTGCTGGCGTCGACGACGTATTTGCCGCAGCCGCGGCGGTCGTCGAGCGTGTGTTGTACGCCGGCGCATCGACACACACGAGGATGCCGTTAATGTAGACAAAGTGCGGCTGGTCATCGTCAGACTCCTCGTCGTCGGTGAGAAAGTTGGTCGAGTAGAAAGAGATAGCATCGTCGTCCTCATCCTCGTAATAGTCGGCCTCGTCGTCCAAGGCCTCTTCGTTGACGTCCTGATCGTTGAGCGCATCATCGGCGTTGTCCATGTAGAGATTATCGGCGAGGAAGTCATCCTCGTCACCGCCGGCGTTAATCATGCCGATGTAATCAATGGCCTCGTATTCATCCAGGTCGAGTTCGTCTTCATCGACGTACTCACCCAAACGATTTGGGTTACCGATAAAATCCCTTCCCATAATTACGTTTCTTTTTCTAGCTTCCTAGCTCGAAACGACTTGAGCAGGACAACCAGTGTTTTGATTATCAGCGTCCTTTTGTTGAAATTTACCCGTGTAAATTATTCTTCTTAGGCTATAACTAAACCTTCCTCAGAGCAAGCTTGTCGGACGTGGCAACAATCTAGTATTCCTCTTGCTATGTGCAACCACCGATTTGCTAAGAGCGAATTTCACCTTCTTCGAAACACTACGCCTCTTGTTACCTACAATCGACGATTTTTTGTTCTGGATACGTATCTAAACAACAAACATAACCTCAATTAATATAATTAATCAACACAAACCCACTATACTAATATCTAAGATCATTTTAAACAAACAAAACAACGATAATGGTACCCATGTGACTGTCACACTATTGCTACTAGTGAAATAGCAGAGTTATTTAGCAACTTACCTCTTTAATAACAAAAATATCCCCAATCACTTGAAGCAGTTTCTCCACGTCCGTCTCGGCGAGCTTGTGCGAAAAGCGCAAGTTGAACTCGTTCACAGGCTTCTTGGCTGTCGTCCGATCGGCATTTCTACAACAGCGCTGGCTAGATTATTACACACGGCAAAAATAACAACCAAACAAAAACACATGCCATGCCAAAACCGACAAGCTGGACAAAGGCGTACAAACGGCTCAAATAGCAACGCATCTGCCACTAATAACAGTGTCGAATGTAACTCACCCCATAATGCAGCTAGCAGGGCATGCAATGGTAACAAATTCGCCGTTGACGCGAACGTATAGGTGATTGAAAAACACCACTGAAACACGTTACTTCATCACCATCTGTCACCATCGCACGAGCGACACACGGCGGGCAACAGAACTTCACTGCGCATGTGCCCCCACCCTTTATTTACAGTCTGACCAACCTTACAAAAACTTACTAATTTTATTAAATACAATTTAAAATGTGATTTACGTAAACGTTGCGCGAATTAATGAATTGGGTAATCAGTTTAGAACATATTCCATTGATTCATTTACTACTACGTACATATCTACCTGATTTTAAATGTTTTGAATGGATTTTCTTGCAGTTCAAACACTGGATAAGTAATTTAAGTTGGTAACACTGCTTATCAAAAATTGTCAGATTTAATCTGAAACTGAAAGTAAAGCTACAAATGCTATTAAAACTAGTTAATATGCCGAGCTTGTACAATAATATATATTATATTAATTACATTTACAATAGAAATAATCCATTTACATATTATTTATCTGCATTTAGTTTTTTGTTACTTAAGATACTGTTGTTTTACTTAGTTTTACTTTTATCGCCTGGTTGTCCTTTCATCGCTCCGAAAATTACAATAACTGCGCCCCGTAAGAAAGAAACAGTGTTGTCAGTGTATACAAGTGTTCCGGTGTTTCCTCCAAAGAACTATTAAAAAAAAAGAATGCGTTGTCTTCAGAGACCATTTTGTTATCGCCCCGCGAGATTCCAACTAATTTTCAACTAGAAACAATAAGTGATAGCATGCAGTATGCGCAGACTGTGGTCATAAACTTACCAATTAAATAATCTAATAGCTAAAATGTACAATTTATATATCACCATTCCGTTTTTTCTTCCTCAAACCAACATGTGCCAACACTCACATCATCAGTATATTAATCTTCCAAAAAGTAACTTTAAAACACACTTCCAAGTGTTAGAAGCAGAATAGTTAGTAGACCCTGATTATTTTTCGGTTCTTGTTTTTCATGTCAAGCAGTCAAGTAAGTCAAGAAAGGCGAAATTCAGTTATTGGAAGAACGTAATTCCAGAAAAAAACCTAGTACGTTGTCGAAAATATACAACTTCAACGGATCACAGTAAAATTAAAGAATATTTTGACCAAGACGGAACTGTTTCACTGCAATATTTAGCATTTGCTTTTGCAAACTTGTTTCGATCATTTTGTTTTTCCTTTTCTCTCGCAGTTTTAACCATCGCTTAACATGTCCGGTTTTATGAATGACTAGAAAACTATCAAACTAGTGTTAATTTTGTTTTGGCGTCCATTTTGCTGGCGCTTATTTTCAGTGTTTCTGTTTCGGATTTCTGTCAGTTTTTTTGTTTGTTTGTATGTAAACTGTCTTAACATCTCTCTCTCTCTCTCTCTCTCTCTCTCCCTCTCTCCTTCCAACGCTATTTCCCCCAAGAATTTCCAAGTGTTTCCTCCCTCTTTCAGTGTTTTCTCCCCCTTCTTAATCATATATTAATCTCCCCATGATATTTTCAAGTTATATGCATACGTGTCGTACAACAAAGTCATGTTCGGTTAGGTTTCTGTTTGCTTTGCGTATTTGTGTGTATGGGAGTAGGTAGTGGTGGCGTGTAATTAGTGGCTGTATGTGTCAAGTGTTTCAATTACTGGACGCAGTAATCTGGCGCGGGTTGGTCGTAGTAGCTGGCGAGCGATCCGCGTGAGTCTTGCACTGCTCGTGGTGATGATGATGATGCTGTAGGTGGCGTTTTGGTGACGTGTGCTTCTCGGCGGTGGATGGCGCCACCACAGCTGTCGCAGAGTCGGTCGGTTGAGGTGGTGCTGGTGGCGGATGAAGCGTAGGAGCATTACCATTACTTCCACAGTCGTCCGGCGTGGTGGCGGCCGAATTGAAGCTATGCTCACGGCTGAGCTTCGAAAAGCAAGACGTGCACACGCGTACTGGATCGTAGAGGTGTTCGGAGGGGAGTGGCGTGCTGTTTTCCGAGCAGTCGGCGCAGAATATATTTCCACAGTTTCTACAACATACAACTCTAATCAAATCAAATGTATTGGCAAATTTTGGCGACACCTATATAAAGTAAATAAACAAGTTCTAAAACGCCGAGACCTACTTCAGAACGTTCACGTATACGTATAGAATTCATTAACGTAATCCAAATTATGGAAAGTTATTACATCTTTGTCTTCAAAATACGAGAAATGAGGAAGTATGCAAAATTGTCAAGACGACCATTTACACTCATCCAAAGTTGGAGCACCGTACTTATTTCTACGGTGCTCACTAAGAGAGGACACACCTGAGTCGATTTGCACTGTATATTTTACAAAAAAAAATCAACTCTTAATAATGAATATAATGCCACAGTATAAGACGGATTTTAACAAAGGAAAAAAAGATAAAATTAGTACTCACCGACAATGATGCTTACGCCGACCAAGCCAAAACACCGTATTGCACCCAGTGCAACTAGTAACCGCATGGTCAGGTACCCAGAGCGTCGTATGCGGCGGCACAACGCCATCGGCGAGTGGTGTACCCTCGTCGACCGCCTCCCAGGACATATCACTGCGCAGCGATTCGACAGCGGACGCCGCCTGCCCTTCGCCAGCACTGCATATAGACTCGACCACCGAATTCTGCAAGAAAACCTATTAGTTCACCTTTATAACAATCTTCTCTCTACCTTCCCAACAAATAACAAAAGCAAAAACAACGACAGAACAAAACGGTCGATAAATAAAACAACAACAAACGAATATAATAAAAACGACATGAAAATGGCGTCGGAAAATTCGAATTTTAGTGTGAGTTTTGTTTGCGTAGAAACGCAAAACAAAGGCACTGACCCGCTTCGACCACCTCGCTCTTTCTCGGCCCCGCAACGATACGCCACAAACGGGCGACGACGACGACGCGCTCGACGATCCAGACTGATTTTTCACCACACCCACCACCACCAACACACAGAATGAGGAGGAATGAGGAAAAACATGAGCAAAAGCGCACCGAACGTGCGTTAGATTAGCAAATGGAATTTTGATGTATGTCAATACAAATACAATGAGAAAGTAGCTTTTGATGATTATCACAGCAATAAAATTGAATGTGCTAAAAAGGCAAACACTCACCGTCTCGTCGTTTCGGTCGCTATCGGTATGATTGCACTTGTGACACACCTGCTTAATTAGGGCTTTTCTATATGTATGAAGTTCTCGTTGGAGGGCTTCTACTTTTCTCTGCAAATTTGAAATACATTTATTCAGAACAATGTCATATTATTTCTGAAATCAAATCATTCAGTACGTAAAAAACTAATATCTTTCGGTTTTTATGATATTTAAAAGGGCAAATACACCTAGCAGTGATAAGAAAGGTAATTATATCCAATTGTTTTAAGCTGAAAGTAAATGCTTTCGAAAATTCGAATTTTTATAATATTTGGAAATAAATGAAAAGAAAACTTACTCTATGTTCATCAATAATATGCCAAAGTCTCTCTTGCACGTCGGACTTGAGTGGCACGAGGCCATCGTGGTCCAGTGCAGGCACAACCTGCTGTCGCGGAGGCGGACTATTGTTGCAATAGAGAAACGTGCTGTCCCAGCCATTGGCGCTCGGCGTGCGCGAATATTGGGGCGGCGTCGAGTAGTTGGATACTCGGCCACTCACCGCCACCGCCGCCCACTCATCCCCGGTGCGTTGCACCCCATTATGTACATGCTTGCCACCGATTTTCTGCGCGCAAGTGCGACATACATCCTCGGCGACTCCAACATGTCCCACGCCATGACCATTAATCACCTCAGGCCGCGTTGACACGAGCTTCTCAAAGCCGTTGAACTCTTTCGACGACGAGCTGCACACGTTTTCCGAAACTAGCGTCTCGGTGCTCGTCTCCACCGACTTGTCGTCGATGAGACGCGTCGAAATCAGATTCGTAAAGATGGTGACGTTCTCCGAGTGCGTGCCTTCCGTATCCGAGTCCTCGCCATCCTCGCCGTTATTATACGTCGTTTCGCCGGCATCATCATCGCCAAGACGTGGCGGACTTCCATTGAGAAGGCCAAGCGACGAATCGCACTCATCGCTTGGGATTTCTAACGTGTTGTGACCGATACCATCATGGTAGCTTCCATTGTGGTCTTTGTTAATTTTCTGGTTGTTTCCTAGAATACGATTCCCACCGCTACCACCACCACCTTCGTCAGTAAGATTGATGCTAAACAACATGTCGCCATTTTCAAGACACGCTGCCGTAGAATCCTTCCCATTAGTTATCACATGTTTTCCAGCTGCCTCAGCTGCTGTTGTACTCGCATCATCCACATCCTCATCTTCGAAGTCCTTCTCACCATCGCCTCCATTATCGTTTTTGTAAATGCAGTCACTTTTACAGTCGCTACTATCGTCGAAATTCGTCGGTGTCGTCGATCTTGTCATTTTCATCGCCGTAGCCGCCATCACCGTAGCCACAGCTGCCCCATTGCCAACCTCAACGTCAGTCAGATCCAAAGACACACCAGTGCCGTTACTCAAAGCAATCCCGGCGATTTTGAGGGAATCAACGATAATATTCGGATCGCTACATCGTCGCACATGTGCACCGGGTATATCTGCTGCATGTGGTAGATCTCCATAGGATCGCGTTTTTGTCATATGCGACTGAGAGCCATTACTTTCGACACCATTCGTTCCGCCCATCGTGGGTGGTGATGTGGCGTTGTTAACAACGGCTCCGTTTGTGGCCGCCTCCGTCGCACTATTGCCACTCGATTGTGATTCTAAAGATCCAAGATATACCTCTGCCCACAGGTGTAGATCGCGTACGTTGCACTGCGGCCATAGGACCGAGGCGCGTTCGTAAAGGTGGTTACGGAACGTAGGGCGCTCTAAAAACTGCCAGACGGAGAAGGTCGTCTCGTAGAAGTTCTCACGCTCTTGTTTTGTGTTGCACAGGAACGTACCGTAGAGATTTGAGTACGTATGTTGGGCTAATTTTACCTGTATTATATAATAATAAAAAACATTAGAAAATCATCAAATAATTTTTATCTATATTTTTCAAAAAAAGTTCGTTTTTCTTACCAGGTACGTGTGGGAAAACTCAAACGCACACGGAAACTGCGTGAGCAGCTGATGCACGCAGTCGAGCCACTGCAGGAAGACTGGACAGCGCTCGTTTGGGTCCTCGCTGCCCGTCGTATGGCCACAGCGATCGGCAAACTTGTGTCCAAATGCCAACCACTCACGTTCAATCAGAATGCGAAAACCCTACAAACGTTCCAAAATGCAGATCAAATTCACACCCCAAAAAACGCGAGCTAATGGTTACAAGATGAAATAATAATGCAACTCACATCAACAGTGCGATAGTACGGATCGAGGAGCAGCTCGGCGAGAGCGACAATCTGTGGGGTGCGATCCCATCCGTCCGAGCAGTGCACCAGCACAGGTCGGGCATCGCGCTCGATTGCCGTCACCAGCACGACGGCCGACTTCATCAGTCCGGACATGTGTTGCAGCCAGCGAGTGCCTTCTAATAAACCGAACCAACTGAAAATAGAACCGATTTATCAAATTGATTTGCATTAACAAAATCAGATCTAAACTAGCGAAGAAAGGTAGAAATGGTCCAGCGAATTCTAAATAAAGAGGAAAAAGAGGAAGCGTAAAACTAAACAAAGTTAATCAAACGAAAAAAAAAGCATATAATCGAATAGAACAAATGAATTGCAACAAAACAGAAGAGCTTCAAAGTAAAATATGGGAAATAAGGAGAAAGCAAAATAAAGGGAGCAAAATAGAATAAAAGAACCCAAGCGTAATCGAGAAAACAGCGCAGTCAATAGAAATTGGGTAAATCGGGAAAAAGCAAGAAAAAAGAAATAACAATTAAAAAAACAGAAAGAAAAAAAAGAAAGAAATGTTAACTCACCTAGGTTGATCTGCAGAAGACGTACACAACTGACGCAACGCATGAAAACTCTTCCTAATGGAATGAATATTAGCCAGATTCATAAATTGAATCTCACAGCGTGGATAGTATTCAGGACACTCGCAGCCGCCACCACGTGCACGGTTTGCCACAGCCGTCGTATACGACCTCGCGTCCATAATCAACACCTTTTTCTTCTCGCCGCCAACGCCACCACTGCCGCCGCCGGCACCACCATCATCCCCTGCCGATACCGCCACACACTCAGCACTCTTGCTATGCGTCGACGCATCGTCAGCATTCTGCGACGACGTCGCCGACGCGACCGAAGCAGGCGAGCGCGACACGTACAACGCATGCGGGCCACGATCCTGCGTGCATGCCTCCGCCACAGCCTTAATCAACTCCTCATCCTCCGACGACCGCCAACCCAACCATCCAACCTCGGGTTGACTGCAACGCGCGATAACGGCGCCGTTGCCAACGTGACGCCACACCACCGCCGGAATTCGCCGCGATGAACGAAACTTCGCCACCGTCTCCAGGACTTCGTCGGAAATGTACGCAGGCACGAGCAGTTGTGGCGGGTAGGATGCGCACAATTTGTATGAGCGATTCGCGCCTGAGATGCGCCACGTGCCATGTAGATTGAATTTCAAACGGTCTACTTCGGCCTGAAAAGTGCGTTCATCATAGGCGATGCCTCGAGGTTCGCACTGAACGCCGCCGGCGATGCTAACGCCACCAAGATTGCCATTACCAAGACTAACATGGTTAGCGCCACCTGTGATATCTCGACTCCACGCGTGATAGAAGAACGCAAACATCTCCTCGATGTGTGTGGGTGGCGCGGCTGCCTTTACCAGCCTGGCAGCCCATTCGCCACACGCCTCGTTGCTGTCGAACGTAAGACGGTACGTGCGGGCGTCTTTGCAGCCAACGTGCAGGAAAAATAGGTCGCGCTGTTCGACTGCCTCGACGAGGCCGACAGGGACGTGATGCTGTGTGTCGCAGAGCTGCAGATACAGTCGATAGTTTGTGAGCACCAGCGTGCCGTAGACGGAATGCCCTGAGTGGACAACACCTTCGCCGGGTAAGAGGGCGAATGGTGGCTGCGGGGTGGCGGTGCCCGGTGGCGGTTTCGGCAGCGGATACATCTGTCGATGGTTGACATATGTGATCGAACTAGGTTGATCGGAATTATCCATATTTTCTTCTTTTTTTTTTCTTAGCTGAAACAATTAAACATCATTTTTGTTATTATTTTAATTTTTTTAAATTAATACAATTGGATAATTGTAATTTTAAATTTTACAACTGGATAATTTATCACAATCCAATCCAACCACATTATTACCTAAACATTTATTGCAGGCGCCTCCACCATTAAATACCTAACAAAGGTCGTTTCTAGATTGTCCAACACCGATTTGACTGTGAATGTTTATGCATGCAGTAAGTATTGAAATAATTTCCGTTAATGGAATTTTCCCATCTTGTGTCGTTTGACTATTTTTTAATTTTAATTTAAGGGGAGTTCCTTGGATCACAACTTAAAAATTAAGAAAATTAAAACCGAACAGTACAGATCAAAACGGAATAGAAAGATAATCGGAACAGAACATAAAGAAAATAAAAAATAAAAATCAGCAAAACGAAAGATAGAGGAAGAAAAAAAAAACAGAAATTTATTCAAACTAATGAAGAAAATGAAAAACAAAAAATCAATCAATCAAACAAAACTACACCAACGAAAAGACAAAAAAGCAGAAAACCATAAGTAGAATTTAAGATGGTCTTTTGTTTAAAGACAAATTGTCCATATTGAATCCTTGTATGCACTGTTTATATTTGGCGATAAGACCTCTCTCTGACGTCATCAAAAGCGGAGCGCGCAGCTGATCATACTTGCATTCTCATGCTCCTTATGCACACACAGACGCTCTGAACCAGCCGCCAAACGAAAATAAAAACTTAAATATAACCGCACGACATACACGAGACGGAGCATCAACAATTGCGTACAGAAAAATAGAGCACATTGAAATATGTATATACGCCGCCACGACACGACCTTGAGGGCCGCCGACTTATCGACACGGAATCAGGCTGGCGGGTTACCGGAGGCGGCAGTGACAACAAACGGGCGTGCTTTCCACACATCCACCCGCAACTCGCGCCGCAACACAACCGATCGCCCCCCACGGCCGCGACCCAACACTCAAGGCGACATCAATCATTTGCTTTCGCTCACAAGGCGATCCTTAACCACCCAAGATGGCGTTAAACAATCGCTACGAATAAACGTATAAACAATATCAGCAATCAACAAATGGCCGACTACAAACGTACAATCGATGTTTTCAGATATACTTCAATGTTTACAGGATGCACAACATGCCTTAATTTCGGCTTCACCTAAACATTTTAGGCATGATAGAAATACATTGTGGCGGCCCATCTGTCATGCAATAAACACGAAATTGCGTCAAATTGTCACGCATTTTCGCAGAGAGTGAATGTGTTTTGTTACCTGATTTAGTCGAGTAGTTTGTAGGCAAAACGACGTGTTCAACGACGACAGGTGGCAAACATTACGTCGTACATCTTTAGGACGTCTTTGCGAGGACTTCTCCTGCTGGATGTTCTTATTTGGAGGACGATATTCCCTCAATCTTCTGTGCTCTGTTGGATAAACTCGTAGGTTTACACTAGTCCTGTTGATTTGTAGAGGACGAGCACTTGACACATGAATATCACCACACTATTGGTTGGCAAACTGCACCGAGGAATTTCACTCTTTTTTCCAGCAGGAATATATGAAGCAGCTGCCCAACCGCGAAGGAACACAGCAACGACCTTGGCGGCAGCAACAAAATGGCGGAGAGTTCTGCGCTCTGGCAGCAGGAAAAAAACTACGAAAATGCTCGAAGTTTACCGGAGATTGCACAGCTGATTTCTAGGGACTTTTGTTTCACCTTAAAATTTATACCACATGTTCAAATACTTCTATAATAATAAACGGGTAAAATTCATTAATTTGCAGGGAACGAATAGAAAATTCACGAAAATTTCGTTACATTCTCACAAATTAATTATTCGAATATACTCGTATCAAATGAGATATAAAATATAGCCTACTTTAATTTTTGACATTTCAGGAAGCAAAAATGACTCAGTATAACCTCACTTTCAAATGTCAATTTCTTAAATATTTATAAAATGCGTTTTATACTAAATAATCTAACTAGAAACATTAAAATTAACCAACTTGGTAGTGTATTAGATCAAAGGGCATATACGACTATACCTAGATCGCAATCAACAGCTGAAGCTAAAAGACAACATGCTGAAGATGAAAAAATGAGGGTAAAAAGTACACATTTTGGATTTAAAACCGTGGATGAGAACGAAAAGGAGGCAAAGGGTATGTTAAAGAGTAAATATAGTGATTGACGACAATGATGTTAAGGTGTTAAATTTCAGTCCATGAAGTGTTTGAAACCGTTGCCAACAAGTATGATTTGATGAATGACGCCATGTCCTTGGGTATCCATCGAATTTGGAAGGATATTTTCATGCAGAGGCTTTCACCGACGATGAAGACGAAATTGTTGGATGTTGCAGGAGGAACAGGTGAGCCTTGTCAAGTTTCCTACGTTGACAATTACACAAGAGTTAAATTAAGACGGATTAAGTATTCTTTAAACTTGAAAAATTCTTCAAAAATCTTTGGAGTTACTTTATACTCGTTAAATTGTTTATAAAAGTTCTGAAGTTCTGTGCTAAAACCTTGCTGACGAACATGAAATTGTTTAAAATCGTTGAAAAGGCTTGAATTTCTCATTTTACCAAGTTCCATTAAGTTATGACTAGTTTTTCTGAGGTTATGTCAAGTTTAATGATATTATAAAGACTTTATTGAGGTAATGTCAAGAATAAAGTTAAACTTGATATCTTGAGGTTATTCAGGTCATGTAAAGTAAAATTAAGTTATCTTAAGGGCATGTTAGATTATTTTGTTGAAATTTTAGGTGATATAGCCTTTAGATTCCTCAATTATATAAAAAATAAGCCATCATGCCACGTGACGGTGTGTGATGTAAACAAACATATGCTAAACGTCGGTGAGCAGCGTTGTAAACGAGCTGGCTACAACCCGGAGAATATTTCGTGGGTGGAGGGTAATGCCGAAAAACTCCCCTTTGATGACAACTCATTCAATGCGTACACCATTGCGTTTGGTATTCGAAATATAACGCACATCGATAGAGCCCTCCAGGAGGCGTATCGTGTGCTGCAACCCGGTGGGAGGTTTATGTGTCTGGAATTTTCCCAATTGGAAAATACGGCTGCACAATGGTAATATTTTTTTGTTCATTTTTCCTTTTTATCAGATTTTCAAACTTTAAGCACATATATGTTTAATTTCCAGATTATGCTAAATCTAATGATACTGGTGTTTTCCAGGGTATATGATCAGTACAGCTTTCAAGTGATACCAGCTCTTGGACAAATTTTAGCCGGGCAATGGCAACCGTATCAGTATTTAGTGGAAAGTATTCGGCAATTTCCGGATCAGGAAGCTTTCAAGCTGATGGTTGAAGAGGCTGGTTTTCGGCAGGTTAGCTACGAGAATCTAACGATTGGCGTTGTTGCTATACATTCTGGTTTTAAATTGTAGATTTTCGTGTGAAATATGAACTAATTTGTGTACAGATTTAATAAAAGTCAAATTTATAACACCAAACGTTACTTTACCACATTCTTAATGGAGAAGATTTCTTCGACGTGGTTAGCAGACTTCCGACGCCTGCATCATATTTAAAAACTACTTAGGTTATTGTTACAAAAATGATTTGCGCCCCTGTCATCCGTCAAATTGTCACTGTTACCCCGTTTATACATTGTGATGTACCATTTTTGCGGGCGCGTGACAAACCCCTCTATTGTTTGTAGGGTTAGGGGACTGTCACACTGGCGGTGTCGCCTCGCTTCGGCTTCGCATCTCGGTGGCACCCACCCACATGTTCAGATCGGTTTTCGTTTTTTCATTTCATCTTGCCCACTTTTCGTCAGGATGGATTGTCCGTTACCTTCACGACGCTTGTAAAGCCCGACCAGTTTAACTACCCTGGCTTTGAGCAAACTAGCAACACTATCTCTTTGTAACTACGTTTGTTAGACAAGGGTAGGCATAGAAATCCTAAACCGAAGTAGCCGGTGTGAACGACGCCTTAGCTGATTATCTGTCGCATTTTATTTATGATCCTAAACGTCATTTCCAGTGAAAAGCAGTGTAGTAGTAACACACCGTACATGACAGAACATTACATATCCTGTTTGAGGCATTCATCATTTCCTCTTTCTAATTATTGCAATTCGTGATTAACACCCTACAAGTTGTTTACCGATGATTATTTGTTTACACTGATAGGTCAAAGGCAGCTGCAATGTAGTCATGCAGCATGACTATCTACATCCAATGTTAAACTTATTAACACCGAAAACCCCGAAAAAAACACCTTGAAAAGAAATTTTCGACGATTTCTGAAATTGTCTAAACGCATGGTTTAAAGAATAGAAAGTTTTGGTCGTTTCTCTGCTGTTTATATAAACATTTTATTCTGAATTAACTTAAACAGCCTCCTGTACGGGTGGCTCGTATCCCTCAGGACGGTCGACCTTGACGCCGCCTTCGCCTGCTTCGGTGGTGCCTTTGCCGCCGTCCGTGTGCAACTCGAGGAGTTTGGAAATGTCCAAACGTGGCTTCTTCAATACTTTCACCTGGAACATATGCGACGATACCGGTGGTAATATTAGTACGGCATAAAAAATATGCATCTTGGGCAATCCAAGTTAAACATCTTCAGAGATAGAATAATGCGTTGTTTAGGGAACATAAAGTATCTTCATGTATGTTTCAAAGCGAGCTGAGTGTCTCATCATATTAAGTCATACATTGGCTTATTCACACCAAATAAGTATATATTTTTAACTGTAACAATCTTCTGCCAACTTAAACATTTGATGTAAATCGCCGAATGTATAAAGTTTAATTAAAAAAAAAGCAAAATTAACTAAAATTACCTTGCGAATGTACACATCATGCAGAGGGTAGATGCCTTGACACGCCTTCTCAATGTCCTTGGCGATTGAGTCAGGAATCAGCTTATTGACAACCTCCTTCAGGTCACTGCCGACGATATCCCTATTGATGATCTCCACCATCTTCTTACGAATGTGACGAACCTACATGCAAATAAAAAATGCCAAAAATAAAAACATGAACGAAATAAAGAAGAAAGCACAATCAAGTTAAAAACACATCGTTTGTCAGAATATAAAAAGATTGCGTTGTTTAGGGAACATGGTGTTATCTTCATGTTTGTATCAAAGCGAGCTGAGTGTCTCATCATTAAACGACAATTAAACTTTTCAAAAACTACATCGTAAGAGTGATGAAGCGTGACAACTATGCAACCTGCATATCATATTTCAAACGTAAGTTGCATAGTTGCCACGCTCCAAAGGTCTTTGATGTTTTTATCGATGAAAATTCGACAAACCTGAGTGTGCTGGGCGTAGCATGTCTTCCTCTGCGACACTTGATCCTTGTTGGTGAAACCAATGCAGAACACACGGAGAATGTAACCATCGCTGGTCTTCACGTTGACGGAGGCCTCAATGAGCGTCTGCCATTTCTTCACCATAGAACGCAGCTTATCGGTGGTCAGCTCCATACCGTGGAAGTTCGTCAAGACTTGTTTGCCTATTTAAAATATAGATTTTCCATCAGTTATCTATATTACTCCAAAAATTAACATTTAAAAATCAACAAAACTTCAGAGATAGAATAATGCGTTGTGTTAGGGAACATAAAGTATCTTCATGTATGTTTCAAAGCGAGCTGAGTGTCTCATCATGTTAAAAATAATATTATCGAATATAGGTTTTCTTCTTCTATTTTTTAAAGGTTATCTTCGATAATATTTATACAATTACGACAGTTTTTATAACTTTATATAGTTGTTTAAGGTTAAGTTAGCCAAGTTGTAAACCTTAATGTTAATCTACATAAAAGTTCGAGACCTAGCTAAATTCTACGATTATAACTGTTGTAATTGCTGTAAATGTGTAAATAACAATAGTTCTAACCTTGAACTTCCTCAGCAATGAGACGGAACTTCCTGAAAGAACGCTCGGCATCGTTGTCGTTCTGCAAATCAGCTAGAGACACCTCAAAAACGCGGAATTTCAATCCTTCGGAGGCGATGCGCGTGCCCTGCGTGCGATTGACGAGAGTTTTGCCCACTTGGCGGTTCATGAACATGCTCGGCGCTTTCACATCGTACCAATCTTTCCTTGTGAATGGGTCGACACTAAAAACAAACACAATCCACACTGTAAAATTTCATATTACTTTCCCAAACTTAATTCAACACAATTAACAACAACAAAAAAAACTCCAATGAAATATTTAAAATAACTCCCGAAAGTAAACATTTAAAACATCTATTAAACGTTGCCAGACAAGATGTGACTTATCATGTGTTTGGCCTATGAATCTAACCTACAATAGCAAAAATCCGCAAATATTTCGATCATCCGATGCAAAACTAGCAAAATTTCGATTGAAATCTTTAAGGAATCGTTGCATCTACGTATGAAAGGTAATATTTCGTACTTACATCTTCTTCTTAACGCCTTTCTTGCCTCCTTTCGACAATCCCTTATTTTTGCCGACCGCCATGTTCACAAGTGCAACACGAAAGAGAAAACAAGCGGCGAGAGAGAAGCCGTTGTCGCTTCGCGCTGGTGGCGCCAATGGGCGAAATTCATACTAACATGCAGTAGAACCAACTGAAATTTTGTTAAGAAGAGAAATCCCTACTTTTAGTTTCTGGTTTGTTTACTGATGTGTCAATTATCATGATGTTTACAAAAATATCGAAAATTAACCCAAAACGCACAACAGCAATTAAAACATGACGGTAATTACTTAATCAATGATTATGACAATTAATATATTTGCCTACAGGTAAAATTTCGTCAGTCAACCATTGACAGATCATCATTTCATGATTATTTCAATTAAATTTAAGGTTATTAAAGTTTTTTGAAGTTTTGAAATCGTATTTTAAAATAATATAAGAGTAAATGTAAGAGTACAAATAATAATTATTCCATTTTTAGAAAATGGAGTGTCCCATTGAACCAGATCAATCAGAATGTTGTAATTCCGGGTGTAATCCATGCATTTTTGATGTTTATGAACAACAATTACGAAAATATAAACAACAGCAATTTTCAGAGATTTCAGGAGAGGAATGTCAACAAAACTGTCTGAAACCGTTAAAATACATCCCTTTTAAGGTGATTGATATTAAAAAAGAGACTCCCCAAGGAAATATCTACGTTTTTGAGTGTAATTTGCATTCGACTGATGATGAAAACAATTGCAATGTTTTTACAACCTCAGGACAACATCTTCTTCTCAGGGGACGTTCAAAAATCGATGGAAGTGACTTCTCAAGAGCGTACACACCTATACCCCAAGAAACCCCTAATAAAACACAGTTTTCTGTGCTTATTAAACTTTACAAAAATGGGGACATGTCTGATTTTCTAACAAAGCTTCGAATAGGCGATATTACCGAATGGAGAGGCCCCTACGGTGATTATTTAATCAACTATAAGCTTGAGAATATTTTTATGATTGCACAAGGCACTGGAATAGCTCCCCTTTATGCAATTATCAAAAAACTGCTGGAAAATGACGCATGTGATACTAGAATCAAACTGTTTTACTGTTGTAAAGATTTAGAGGAGGTATTTTTAAGAGAGGAACTCTACAAACTTCTGGATTATTGGAATTTTAAGTATGAAGTGTTTTTGAGCATTGCAAGTCTTGAAAATGAGGTTAAATATAAGGAAATTATTCATAATCAAAAATTGGAGAAAAGGGACATGGAAAATGAACTGAAAGACCTCCACACCACTGTGGATCGGTCTCAAGTGTTAATTTGCGGCTCAGATAATTTTACAGCTTCAATTAAATCTGTTATCACTCAATTTTCAAGTGTTTCAATTCATTGTTTTTAATTATGTGAACTTACCAAAGAAATCAGTTGTTTTAGTAGATGTCTTGTTGAACTTGTACAGAAAAAAAAAAATGATGTTGGATGTAAAATCTTGTTGTATTTTCTACCTTTATACACACAACATCACCGTTTTAACTTATAATTTCTCGATTATAATTGATGTAACGGCATAAACGTGAAAAAAAACAAAAGTTGTTTGCAAGAGATCATACTCAATTTAGTTGCAAAAATATTCCCAAATAGTTACTTTTTCTAAATTTTATTTGTCAATAACTTAGTTTTACATTGTTAAAATGACGTGTAAACATATTTTCAAATTCTATATAAAAGATTAGTGTTTAATCGATTTTATAATTAATTAACAATGTCTGATTGATTTTACAGCGTTTTTGAACATCAGTAAACCATTTGAATGAGTACTTTCAACACATGGTATAGAAAACAATCGTAATAAAACTAATATAAAAATCCCCAGAATGTTAAGATTTGTTTGAAAATTAAAAACTAATTTGTGTTTTAATAATAAGATATATAATATTTCACGGGCCACACAAAATTATACCGCGGGCCGGTAGAATAGAAAATCGAACTGCGCGCGACGATTAAGCTGCTTTTGGGGTGCTCAGTAACTTTTGAAGGGCTTGAATGGGGAGAAAGGGAGGTTTGCGCCACTATAAAAACGTGGAACGCATAGGCCTATTTCTCCTCTGGTGAGTAGTCGGGTTTACTTGTATTTTGATTTTGTATTTTGTTCTTTGAGCCGTTTTCATAAAGTCGTTGTACTTTTTACTTCGTGTATTTTGAACTTTAACGTCTGAGGTGTGCTTTGAGCGAAACTTGTGTCGCGATAACTCAAGGAACTTAGCAGAAAATCCAGTTAAGTCTGGTCCCGAGCTAACAACGGGAGGGAAATAAATTAATGTTTTAAAAACCGCGACTACCGTGTAACATCCTTTGATTCAGTCGATTCTTCTCGATGCAATCAAAACTCGAGCGTACCGGATAGGGACCGTCACTTTCAAAAAACATGATTGCATGTTCATGGTCGACTCAAACCGATCATGTCGCTTCCAAATGGGACATGAAGGCGCAAAATTGGCCCGTACTCATTTAACAAATAACGAAATTAGTACCTGAAGCTAAAAATGCCAATAAATATATAAATATCTTATTGCTGGTTACTTCACAAAATATGCAATTAACGCAAAGCTTTCAAAATCATTTCAAGTCTTGCAGCAAAAAAACCTGACATTTTCTAGACAGGCATAACCCAGATAAATAATTATAATAACTAATAATAACGAGTGCAGCTCTCGTTTTGCCATAATATTTCCCATAATATTTGATCATCATTGCTTGCTGCTTGATGATGGCACCGTAGAATGTTGCAAGTTTGTTTTGCATGACGTCCAGCCACAGTTTGGTAATCCATAAGATGTTTCGCGTGCATTTTCTAATTGGTCAAGAGCGGTTTTTGCGTAACCACCGCCGTGCCGCGAGAGGAGATGATTTGCAATCGCCTGCCCCTGCTGTGAAGATGCTGCTGCACCACGGCACACATATACAGCATATGCGATCATCTACATCGATTCGGAATTTATCTAGCGCATTATTGCGTCGTGCGAATGCGAATATGCGTTCGCAGGCAATTTGATTGGCTTAACTTGGTTTTCCATAAGTGCAATTAAATTCACTCACAACTGCATACCAATAGATTAATGACAGATTAAATAACCGATGACGATTAACTACTGATTTTCCTGTAGAATGCAAATCTTCATGTTTTACGTCAATATATTCGGTTAATGGACTTATTAACAATTGAATGTTAACGTGTTTTTTTTGTCCACCCTCTCGCAGGAAGGCGAAACTACCCGTTTCTGAAATTGTGTGCAAAAAGATGGAGAGGAGAAGTAAACCTGACCAGGACCAATAACGTACTAATTTTATTCTTAAAAACAATCCTCGAAAGCGACAAGAAACATCAAGCCGCCTCACCTTATCTTAATCTAAACATCCTGCCCGTGATGCATAAATCTCAAACAATCACTTTATTGTTCTCACCACGGACCAGATGTGCACATAACAAAAGTGATTACACAGCAAAACAAAAATAATTGACCTTCACAATTATTCATCCCGGTTCACACGACACCACCTATGGGTGGTGTTTGCGTAAACAGGGGAGCGTAATTTCGCTGATACAATGATGCACAATGTTCTGGGAAGAGTGGAATTATTGAGTATTGATGTATTTGATTTATGTATAATGTATTTGGTATGATTGTGCGATTTGTTTGTTCATCTGTGAATGGGCCATGTTGTTGCGGCAATTAGCCAAGAGGTTCGGACTTCCAAATAAAGTCGTTATGGGCCGGACTCTTGCTCTCCCGACGTCATGCGCCTTTAGTAGTTAAGTCATTAGTGTGTATCGGTAGATCTTGAGTTAGAAAATAAAGTTAGTAGTCATATGGATTTCATCGTGGTCACATCGCACCCTCTTCCATCACTGCTTTCCGCTGTCTTGCTACTAGTGTCAAGGGCTCAACTTAGTTATTGTCGCTGCACAGTGCAAGAACTTGTGCCCTGCACATCATCGCACATCGAGCATACAGGTGGATTAATCTCATCTTCTTCTGTCGGCAGTGAGCGCTTTCTTCGTTTCTCTTTCGGTGTTTTTTTTTCTTCCAGTTTTTCACCCCTAAACTCTCCACTTCTTTTATCCAAGTGTTTCGGGGTCTTCCCCTTGTGCGTCATGTATTTATCCGCCAAACGATTGTGTGTTTTACTGGATTTGCGGCATTCATTCTTCACTCATTTCTGAATCACTTTTTCGTTTTTTTTGGTTCGGAATTTCCTTAGAAATGTCAAAACAATAACATTAATAATTTCATGTTGTTTAAACGGACCCAACGTGTACTGTAGCCTTTAGAGAAATCTTCTAGATAATTACGTTTTGATGTGATGTAACGGGCGAAATCCGTTGGCTAAAATTATCAATAATTTTATGCAGATTGGCCATGGCAGTAAATCGTCGTAATCGCCTTTTAGGACGTGGATACAGGCAAGAAGATGTCTTTCTCGCATTTTTTGAGAACATTTAAATTGAGGCGTTTCCCGCCACACTTTGGCATGCTGCAGATTTAGCATTTGTGTTTCTTCAACTACTTTTCTATACCTCTCTTCCAACATGTATTTCTCCAAAATTCGCATTCACATTTGGTTAGGGTCGTCCTAAGCCAACCCAAACTAACCATTGCATGTCATCGCCAATTTCTTCTATCTGGACCGACCCTTTTCTACACCCGAGGCTGCAATGTATTTTCATTTCCTAGCCTCGGGACTTAGTCTGCTGCTTTCGAACCTAGAACATCTCTTCTACTACCTCGCGATTGTCACTGTATTCTTTGTTGTGCGTTTGTAACGTTTCGTATCTGTCTGTTAATAAACTGTGTATATATCAACTCTCGCTATCACTCATCATCCACCGGCACCCATCACTCTACAAAATCTATTGGAAACTGAAACGTATTTAGGTTAGATTTTCACCTATTTTTTAAACCTAGTTTACTTAATCTTTGAACAAATTCAGAATATCACCTGGAAACTTGATTTACTATTTCAAAAAAAAAGACAGTTTCTTTTTATGAGGCATTTTACCACATTCTATCATATAATATGCACATTTTTATTAAGTTAAATTGCAATGTTTAAGTATTTAACTAATTAATAATTAATGAATTAACGGAATTTAACGGAGTTCTAAACAATAAGCCATAATCTTTTAATGAAAACCACCAAAAAAACACAAACTCTCACGCTAATTTCTCCTCGGCATATTTCCAATTAAAAGTATGTTAATACACCATTCTTCACTATCGTCTCTTTTTTCCACGATTATGATTAATCTTCACATATGCCGATGTGAAGAGACCTTTCTTTCAAGCTTCTTCTACATCGAATTCTCAACAAAGGGAACACGAACCGTAGAACAAGTGCCAACAGAGTCAATTTCTCCGCGAATATTTCCGCGAA
>JAODAC010002513.1:83786-99964 GCA_027575185.1 Mimaenictus wilsoni
CGAATTCTCAACAAAGGGAACACGAACCGTAGAACAAGTGCCAACAGAGTCAATTTCTCCGCGAATATTTCCGCGAAACAACCGCCAAACACAGTTGCAAACAACGTTATTCGCTTTGGAGTGAAAAAAAAGGAATCGTAAGAATTGATGACAGAGTTACCAACATGAATTTGTCATTTATATCATGTGCGCAAGCACATAGTTACTTACTTTCGATTGTTCTGCTGTGTTACACTTTGAATTGCAATGCGCAAACCGTAATTCGCAATTCCTAATCGATTAGTGTCGGTTGTCACAGCGACTTGTTATCCTAGTGTTAAAACTGTTGTGTTAAACGTACTCATTGCCAATTTTCAAGACAAAAACGTGACCACTCTATGAAAGCTTACCGAAAAAAAAAGCAACAACAGCATAAGGTATGATTTCAAACAACGAAGCAATACGAAGCAATAAAACAAAAACCTGTGTGAAAACTTTCATTCCGTTATAGCAATACTAAGTAAATACAAATCCTGCATGCATGCCGCATATAAAATGAAGAAAGTAATCATTGGTTGGATAAATGGATAATAAGCGAAGATTGTGTATAGGTTGATTGAGCGATTTTCGATTGTTGACTTTCTTTTGACTTTTGGCCATTTTTTCAGCACGTATCTTGTTTATTAGTTAACTTCAGAGCAGTAGAATTATCGGAATTGGGCGGCGAACATTTTGTTAAGAGATGTTTACATTCTTGAACGCACTACTACCATCATATTGTAATGAAGTATGACTGCAGCGAAGCTGCCTTTGACATATCAATTTTTACGATGTTAAGCACGAATTGCAATAATTAGAAAGAGCAAATGATGAATGCCTCCCACAATCGTGACATATTGCGAACACCGCAATGCTGCGACGCCGTACCGCTAAGCCAAAGACTATCAGACTATTTTCGTTGGACTGCTGGCTGATGACAACCCGTTGTTGTGTGCGTGATTATTTTTCGTATTTATTGTAAATTTGTTATACGAATGGTTTAAAATTTTAATTATCGTGTGAATTTTGGTTGAATGTTTATTATATTCGTGTGTTTAGAGTTTTTACAGTTGAGTTAAAAGTAGTTGTTGTTTTTTTCATAATTTTTGTTTTCAGTAGATGTCTGTTTCTGTGTATTCAATATTACGGCAAAAAGTTAGGAGTTTGATGGCATCGTAGTAATGTTTAGATAAGTCTTTGCTTTCGAGACAATGTATTTAACTTAGCTATCTCCCATTGTACACAAGATTAAACTCTTCAAGTTAATGCATCGATGACAGATGCACACGAATGGTAGTTCGTCTCCCCATCCCCATGTGTAGAATTGTATACAGTAGGAATTTTGTAAACTTGTTTTGGTTTTTGGAAAATATATTCATTCTTGGTCATAACTTGGTAGACTTTGGTTGGGTTAGACTTTCGACACTCGTATTAACTCCCTTGTTAAGGTTCCCCAGCCAAGTGGTTGCTTTTCTAAGTTGCGAAACTTAGAAATAATCCATACATTGCATCCGGACTCCGATCTAATGTGAGGGAATCAGGGGATCACAAGAAATCAAACACACTCGGACGGAATTCGCTTTATTTGCGCGAGCACGGTGCGTTTATGCAAGAATGGCGCAACCCCTTGCCTCTCTACGCCTTCCTGAGGAGCCGCCGTCACCAACCGCCGTTAATGCAAGTCAACCCTCAATAACGTCTGTTGCTGACGAGAAACACCTGCATCCGCCGTTTCTAACCGTTTTCAACCGTTTTTTTTTTGGTTATATTTTGTGGGTTGTTAACAATAATGCTTCATGGGTCAGACAAAATTCTACCGCCATTTGCCAAGGCCTGTTCCACATGACCTTTCCATTAACGACCTGATCTCTTTTCATGGTCCTTCGAACCGGATAATCATCACTTTCCAAGGTCCTTCGAGCAGGAGAACCATTTCTTTTCAGAGGGTATTATTAAAAGATTAATTCATCAATTTCTTTGTTTCTTCTCTTTTCTTTTTCAACATGTAATCAGTAATTTCAGTAATTCTCAGTATTTCTATTTTCTTCAGGATAACAATCCTGAAGAAAATAGAAATGCTGAGAAATACATTCCATTAAATACAATCAATTCTAAATACATTTCTCACATTTCCTTTCAGCTACCTACAGAGTAAAAAAAGCAAAGATTTATTGCAGGTAATAAATCTAAACTTTACGATTTTTAATAATATGTTAATTAAAACCAATCCCATCGACATAAAAACCAAACACGCTAATAAATTTCGCATACACTACACACATAACACACATATCCAAACAAAATAAAAAGCGTGTCACAAATTCACAGCAGAACTTAATGCAGAACTTAATTACGCCTCAATGAAATTGAAATCATCGCCAACGGAGAAGAAAACAAAAACGAACGCTAAACTAAAAGTCAGTTAAGCCATCGAGAAGCAACCAGTAAGGTACACGAATCGCATGTGAATTGTGTTAACGGAAGAATGGAAGAGCGTCCGTCTTGTCGAAGAAGAAGAGGAGTGAAAGTATCCGTACACTATGCTCACTTGTGCGCAAATCGGCGCGAGCGGTGTAGACACACATTTTTTTCTCTAAAAAAAAATCAGCCAGCGATGTAAAGTGAAATGTGCAGCGCTGTAAGATGGACATCGTTTGACCCATCACCTTTTCCACAACGCGCGGAGGGAACAAAATGGAATAAGGAAGCAAAAAGCAATCAGCTGGAGATTGGCGCCGCTCTGCGTTGCGCCTTTTTCTACAGGCCGGTGCTTTCGGCGTGAAAGAGAATTGTAATATTATCGAAAAATTGATATATTGCTATTTGTTTGCCAATTTCGTTAGTGCACCGTACAGCGCCGTCGATGCGTTTTCTCGCGCTTTATTAGCGATTAATGGACGAACGAGACCGATGGAACATTCTCGCCGAATTTCTCCTCGACTTTTCCCTATTTGCGATATTGAA
This sequence comes from Mimaenictus wilsoni, assembly GCA_027575185.1. Classification (NCBI taxonomy): domain Eukaryota; kingdom Metazoa; phylum Arthropoda; class Insecta; order Coleoptera; family Staphylinidae; genus Mimaenictus; species Mimaenictus wilsoni. The sequence goes on from JAODAC010002513.1 coordinate 86,769, forward strand.
TGTTGCTAAATTTGCAAATTTTAGAAATTGTTTGTTTTTTTTGCTTCCACAATTTTTTGCTTATACAATTATTCGATTATTCGCAAAATTGGAATAAACTTCCAAGTAGTTTTCGACTTTTCATCAAATGTTTAAAGTTTTTTTTAACAAATATTAAAGATAATAAAATTGTGTTTACCTAAAAGTGGATTAAATGCATACATTTTCTGATACAATTTGACTTTTTTAAATACCAGTGTAAACTTTGCAACAACAATGTGAATGAATCAAGATCAACGCAACGTATAAATTAATCCAATGCGATTCGCACGTGAGAGTCGTCGTTTTGTTTTATCTTTGTTGCATTCGCCGCTGCTGGATTTTCCGAAAGTACAAGTGCTACATATTGTTAAATCGCAAACGCGCTAATTACGAACGCGCTCGCAATCAGCAAACTGATGAAACAGTTGATGCATTGAATAATTGCAATCGCCGCGGCGCCGCGTGGGTGGCTCAAGTGCAGGTGTGATTTTCGCAAGTGTTTTTTTATTGTCCCACGCGTATATATGCCATTCATTCATTCTACTACTTATAGTTAATTTAAAGCATATAAAAGTAGCATTAATTGTTAGTAAAATCAACATATTTCAATGTTGCTAAACAAGTTTCTAACGTTTAAACGAAGCGACAAAAATCAAAAGATATGCAAAGTTGTTGTAAATAGTAAAACGTTCATGCATCACACCTAGTAATTATAGCATTAACTCCTTATTGCCAGTTTCGCTTCGATAGCAATTAAGATATGCGCATTGCCAAAGAGTATTGAACGTGCCGAAAAGTGGGCATTCACTGGCTTAAAGTTCACGTCTAAATGCACGGATATGCATTTTTTTTTCGCGTGATTGCGACTCAACGTGCACATTTCCATCGAATCAAAGCGTGGGCATCATGTTACCATCATGTAATTTGACGAAAGGCGAAATTTGTTCGCTTTTATCGCTTTATAATTGCTTGCATGCAAGCTAGGATTGCATGCTGTGCAGCTACAAATCAATCTGCGGAAATGTATGTGCAATGCGTCGAGATTTGTAGATAACCGGCTGAACTGTGCATGAACACAAGGCGGTTATACTTTCCTTCAATTTTTATTGTTCAAAAGCGGAAGAAGTGCAAAAATATATAGATTGTTATGAGACTTGTGAAGTTAAAAAACGTTTATGGGTTGGTAACCCTGGAAAATGACTGGTAACCGAAGAAATATTAACATCATCAGAAAGTAGAATTCATCATCTTTCAAATGCCATAGAAAAATTTTAAAATATTTCTACAAGGTGTTATTCGTTATTTGTATTTGTATAATTTGAAAACATTTTTTCGTCTTTTTTCCAGGGCCTATTATTGCTGGCTCTTAAATCTTAAAAATAACTATTAACCGAATAAATATTAACGTTATCAGAAGTCATATCTTTCAAAAGGCATATCATTATTTTCAAATTTGAGATGAAGAAAAACGGTTAATATCCAATATGCAATATGCCTATCCGAGGAAAGAGAAAGGCAAACTTGGATGCTATAGGAATATAGAAGATGTGTTATGTGCAATAGAGGGTGGGACACATGGGATCATTTGGTGAGGGAATATGAACGAATGGAGGTGTGGGAGAAACTGAAGGAAAGAACCCAAGGGCACTTGCTGAATGGTTGTGTAAGACAGAGAAAGGGATAGAATGGATACGGAGGGTGTTAGGAGGCGTACAGTTTAGAGCAGTCATGTGCATATTGAAATTGTTTTTTTTTTGTTTGTTGGGGTTTATGGATATATTTTGTTAGTTTTTTGTATATTTTAAGCTAAGATTTTATGTTAATGTTTAGAAAGGAGAAGAGTATGTGTATGTGTATAATATGCCAAGAAAAAGGTTTCAATAGTGGTCATTATTTTCAATATGATTTCCAAGTATTCAGTAATTTTAATTTCAACAAATATTTGTGTTGCTATTTAGTTTTAATTTGTTGAAATACTAATAAATGGTTGGTAACCGAAGAACAATTAATATCAAAAGTCTGTACGTCCATCTCCTCCCAAAACATCGAAATTTGCCAACGATTTCAACAGAGTGTTTCATAAATTTCACTTTAAAATTGCAAAAACAGGCTAAAGTCTTACATGTCTATGGTTACCATAACTAACATATTCTTCTTAATATGTAATAGAGACAGCGTGAACCATGAACTATTCGACGAACTCGTTCCTTTTACTTACTGCTAGGCTAGGCTAGAATCTTACCAGAATCTAAGAAGCACTATTACAACCGCCTTACTTAAAACAGAGTGAACATTGGCGAAGCAAAAGCAGTACAACTTGGTTATTAGTTGGTTTAAAGTACGTATAAATTCGATGGTCATTTGACGTTTGACATTTGCTGTGGCGCAGGGCAGAAATAAATGTTTGCAACGGTTCGCTGCATCCGAGCATTTCGCACAATGCGACCGCATTCGGTTGTTACCCACAGCCGGCACTTCCTATTCCTATATAACATTACATCTTACAATTAGTGAATACAAGGAATACACCTAGTATTCACTAATATAGAGTGTTGTGAAATTATAAATATAAATTTAATTAATTTAATTAATTTTATTAAATTTACTAATTTAATTTAATTAACACCTGCTTGTTACACCATATTATAGCAATTTAAGGCGACTTAACCAACCTGGAACTTTATGCAAACATAGTTAGTCCGTTGCAGAGTTAATGTCTTATGGTGTTAGTGACATTTCGCTTTATGGAGTCGCACGCGGTGCATCTTCATACGAATGATGCAAATATGTTCGCTCGGCACGTTGACATTGCTCGCAACAAGAAAAAAAAAAACACGTCGCACCTTTAATCGCAACGCATGCGCGTGCGTACCAAAAAAGCCCACAAAAGGAAATCGCATTTCTCGTCCTGGCATTTCATACGTATATAGTCTTACAATTAGATTGTTATTGCGCTCACAGGCACCGCCATTACACCATAGGTGATAGGTTTTGCTGAGGCAGATTGGAATTAGGCAAATTTGTGAATAAAATCACACCATAGCACAGCATGAAAGAAGGAAGGATGGCCAACGGTGCTTTACTTGCCTGATAATGAATTGCAAAGCACTTTCACTCTCTCACTTACATCTGCACACGTACTCTTACACTCAGGGCATAGGTCTCCAAGTGTAAATCACATCCGTAGATGTTAGTGAGAGAGTACACTCACACATATGTATAATCACATGGAAAAGCATTTCCACACTTTACTTGTGTCGCCTTTCCGCAGCCTGTCGAGCCAGTCGGCTGAGTGTAATTTGAGCAAATGCGCGTAATTATAAGTCACTTGATTAATACTTTATGCCGCGCCGTAAAACCAACAGAATTACTAGTTTGTGTGGTTCCGCCGCGCCGATGTTGGCTAGCTTCTAATTTCGATATCTTCTTGATTTCAGCGTTTAGAATATTTTAAAAATACACCAAAATTAAACTTAATAAAAAAGACAAGTGAACAATTAAAATTTGAAAGTTACATTAACACAACTTATTTTTAAAATGTTACACCTAAGGAAATGGGTGATAACTGAAATAAATTTTGCAAAAACTGTCCGATTTGTCAATTTCAATGCCAATTTTGTGAGGATTGCCACAGAGTTAGATTTCTTAAATGCATCTTTCGGATATCAGAAAATTATACACGTGTGGGTACGGTGTGCCGTTGATTGCGGAGTAATGATGCAATTCTTTAGGAATGACGAATAGTTTATTTATCACACAAGTAAGAAAAATAGGAAAAATGGAAAGACGAAAGGAATAGCGATGTTGCGCGTTCGATAGCAGAAAACTAAGTGCTCGAGGTAAAGAAATATAAAGACCTCGTGGGTGCATTAAAGAAAGAAAAGACGCGTACATGCAAATAGTAGAAACAGATGTGAAGTTGGAAGATTTGCAGAATTGAAATTGAGAGTATAGACAGTGGAAAAAAACCTTGAAGAAATACAAAATCTAATCTAATACAAAAAACATGCTAATATGTGGCATGGACCACCACACACGTTATTAACCAATTGTGAAACATATATACAGGGTGTTTCCTTATGTTTTTTCCTAAAGTTTTTAAGTAACATTTAATAAATAAATAATTAGAGCATCCTGTCAAAATTTTATTTCCAAATGTATACAGGGTGTACCAATTTTGAAAAATACATACTTCATGTATTTTCTTACGTATTTTGTATTTTCATTTGTTCATGCGGAAAAATGAAAGACTTCCGAGGTGATAAAATTACGAGTAAAGTTGAAGTAAATGCGGATGTCGCAGAGCACATCCTCATGACGCATCAACATGTCAAGAGTTGAACAGCGCTCTTATAAAAATTAAACATTATTGGCTCTCACAGCTGAGCGCTACCGGTTCGCAGATCTTTCTCTGCGCACTGTTAACGATGCCTCAAGCACTCAACTGATGCGCTTCCTTTTTTCAATTTTGTAACTTTGACTACCAAAGCACATTTTGTTGTAACCATATACATAATAAGTATATATAATTGTTCAGAGTGTCCCAATATTTTACCACATACTTTTTAAAAACTTAAATTTTAATAAAAAAAAAAAACAAAATATGAGCCCTCCTCTTCATGTTATCTTACACATTCAAAAACTATTACACATATAGTGTACACGTATTTCATATACGGACTTTCAAAAGTTATTAAGAAATATACGTAACAATATCACCGTGTAATTGAAGAAAATTTTATTACGATGTAGACGTTATTCCCCTATGCATTTATGCATTGCGTAAGTGGGTAATTCGCATTCGCTCCTCGAATTTCCGACACTTTTCCCATGCCTTTGCCTTTGATGCGCGCCTTTTCTCCATCTACTTCTTTTCTTCGACTTCTCTTCTATGTTTGTGTTCGAGGCATGTGAGAACGCGTTTTTTTTTTGATCGCGCAGCGGGTGTCACTAATGTTTTATTCATACCAACAATGAGTAATACTAAGTAATTTCTATTACAATGAAAAATGTTTCATCTTTTTTTTTCTTCATTTGTAAAAGGAAATTTATAAACATTGGCTTTATTAGCTGGTTTTAAATAATATTTAATTATATTTTATAGAGAATGTTTCGCGAATTTCATTATACACCTGTTTATGCTATTTATATTGTATCATTGTATCATGATTGAAAAGTAATATATTTAAGTAGATGTATACTGAGTGTTGTGGATATATTTTTTCAATACAGTGGCGATGGCCATTATATACTATTCATTAACCCCGTTTTATTTTTGTCTTTTTCATGAAAATATATACAGAGAGTTTTGAAAAATATGACATATGTATTTAAAAATTTTGCATTTCCTGAAAATAGGTGCTAACCTGTTTCTGTAATTGCCTGCTTGTATCGTGACAATATATTCTGATTGTCTAGAAAAAAGTTTCCATTTTTCAGTATTTTCATGAAAATATACACACGGCGTTTTAAAAAAATATGTGTTTAAAATCTACCATTTCCTGTAATAAGACCCATTTTTGTAATTACCTGTATGTACCATTAAAATATATACAGGGTGTTTAGAAAAAAGTTTTAAATATATATTTGATAGAATTATTATAGAATTAAAATACTGCTTCTGAATACAAGAAAACTACAATTGTATAGAGGGTGTTGTGCGAATTTTTCCATCAAATAAAATTTCGATCAATGAAATAATTATTAATAAATTGGAAATTACTGCAATAAATTAAAGTTTATATATTTATACTTTCATAAGAAAAACATGTATGAAACATGAAAAAATGTAAAAGTAGAAATTAATTGAAATTTTGTAAACCGTTAAGAGCAAGAAAGCTACAAAAAACGATGACAAATTCCTAGTTTTTTATATACAAAGTTCGCACCTAATAAAAATATTTATGTAGCTTCTGGTTCCTCGAGATTAACTTTTTTTTCGCATTTTTATCGTCGACAAATCGCAAATTACGATGCAAATCGCATCAATCGCCGAGAGTAAAAGTTGTGCCTCCGACGCGCTAAGCGAAATTACTGATTGTGAGCACTCTTCGAGCGCGTATGACACATGTTCGCAGCGACTACATTCACTATCGGATGCGCTCGCAAAACAATCGAAAGCAGGCACTCGTAGCTACTAACTTCTAGTCAGGCACATATTGCCGGGGTGGGCAATTTCTCCATCGCCATGAGAAACCGCCCGCCACAACTTCCAACAACAACAACAACAAGAAGAAGAAGAAGGCGATGAGAAGAAGAAACAGAAGAAGACGCTTCACACGGTTTTAGGTGGGTGGCGTGCACCACGGTGCGTTTTACTTAAATACGCCGTCGACGAATGGGTTGTGCATCATCAGTTCGCCAGCCATCGTCGGGTGAACGACGAGAAAACAACCGTGGGGGTTGCGGTTGCTTTGCTACTATTTGTGTGTGGGTATATTCTAACCTAATAGCACCGTTTGCATCGAAAAACTGAATCCGCAGCAAACAGTTCGAGCGAACGAAGGGAGTGCCATCTATTTCCAGTTAGAGAAAATGAAGCCACTTTTTGTAAGTGAAATTTTAATTTTGCTTTAAAAATTTTCTCTCAAACTAATTTGTATCATTTCCCAGAAGAAGAGAATAGAATTAAAAAACTGAAAATAAATAATAAATCGTTGATATTATTTGTCTATACAATTCATTTAAACATTTTTGTTTCGAAAAGAAAAAAGATAAATAACTTGAACAAAACTTATAATTTCTGAAAGAAGATGATATCATTTCTTTAGCGATCTATTTCATTTAAATTTATACCGAGTGTTTAAAAAAACACGAAACACGCTATATACTAAATATAGGGTGTTTCGAGAATATTTATCAAACACATTATTAAATTTATATAGGGAGTTGTGATAAGCCACCATGATGGCTTGCAGTTTTTGGACGTTTGTCCCTCCACCGTCTAGCCAAAATTCTCAGTACGCCCAAGATAACTAGGGAAACTATTCCTACACTTGCCCGTAATTTCACAATTTGAAGTGCAAAATATTAGAATTTCAAGAAAGTGTAGAAATTGTTGATGAAATATTAATAATTGTACAGAAACGCGTTCATCTAAGCAACATCCATAAATGGTATTTCGCAAAACATATCGAGAGTTTATCTATAATTTCTTTTCGTAATGTTCACCATTAAGAATAATAATGACCATAAAATGACCATAAATTCAATACCACGAGAAATGTATTTAAATTATTTATCTCTACCTGACTTTTAATTATATAATACAGGGTGGTGCCAAAATTTCGAGAAGAAACTTTCTAAAATGTTGTTATCAAGAGAAAATGATAACTCTAAAAACTTTAGGTATTTTTATATCTATGATTTTCTAAAAAGGTATCCAGTTTCTCTAGGAAAATGGCCAAAATAGAAGGACAGTATTTTTATCACATCTTTAAAAAGGAAAATCAAATTGAAAAAAAAGTGAAAACTGACAAGAAATGTTTCGAAAATCAATCCTAACAAACACTAAAACAATTGAAAGACAGATGACTAGAGGACAAGAAAAGCAATTATAATCAAATGGAAGATGATATCTCCCATCTGCCGTGGTCGACAAGATGCGGCAGCGACGTTCACTTTCTATTTCCCATCATGGGAAGGAAGATCATACGCGATTTATAGAGATTATTTACAGTTTCACAGCACAACACCACATTCACAATACATGTACTCACTACATTCAGGACGGTAAGGCTCATACACATAATATACACAAAAACCACACTTACCAAGAATTCATTGTGCACTGATCAGGCGTGTTGTTCTTCCGCTTCTTTTGTTCACTTATTGTTCATTTGTTCTTGATTTACACAGGTGCTTTGTTGTGCGTTCGCACTCGCCGCCGCGCGCCCCGAAGCTGGATATTCCTACAGCCCGCCGTCGAGTTCGTACGGTGCTCCTAGCGGCGGTGGTTTTGGAGGTGGTCATGGAGGCGGCGGTGGAGGTGGTCATGGCGGAGGATTTGGAGGTAAGTTTTAGTATCAATCAACACAAATGAAATATTTATGAATAATTCATGTTTCATGTTCTTTTCTGTTCAGGTGGAGGTGGATTCGGAGGTGGCGGTGGTTTCGGAGGAGGTGGAGGCGGCGGATTTGGAGGCGGCGGCGGTTTCGGAGGTGGTCTAGGCGGTGGATTTGGCGGCGGCAGTGGTTTCGGAGGTGGTGGTGGCGGTGGATTTGGGGGCGGAGGCGGCGGTGGCTTTGGCGGTGGATTCGGCGGCGGTGGCACCACGGTGCAGAAGCACATCTACGTCCACGTCCCCCCACCAGAGCCCGAGGAGTTCCGTCCGCAGAGACCTATTCACGTAGCCGCCCCACAGAAGCACTATAAGATCATCTTCATCAAGGCCCCATCGGCGCCGACGCCAACCGCGCCTGTCATTCCGCTCCAGCCTCAGAACGAGGAGAAGACGCTCGTCTATGTGCTCGTCAAGAAACCCGAAGAAGCGCCCGAGATTACGATTCCCACGCCTGCACCAACGCAACCTTCCAAGCCCGAGGTCTACTTCATTCGCTACAAGACACAAAAAGGAGGCGGCGGCGGTTTCGGCGGTGGCGGTGGATTTGGTGGTGGTGGCGGTTTCGGTGGTGGTGGCGGCGGTGGATTCGGCGGTGGTAAGTACAAACTTATCATGTCCCTTGTTAGTTGACTTGCAATTAGCTGTACTTAAATACCCCCTATTCTTTTTCAGGACACGGCGGTGGACATGGCGGCGGTGGCGGTGGCGGCGGTCACGGTGGCGGTGATGTCTCCACCAGCTACGGACCACCCGGCAAGTCCGGCCCATACTAAAATGCCCCCCCCAAACAATCACCAACCCACCGTGAGCCAGTGCGTCGATTATTTTACAACTGGATACCGATGTACTTGCTCACGACTTGATGGTCTACCAATGTGACTTCTTTACGGGTGCGTCGAGCACACACACAACCCATGCAAACGACGCCAACGCGTAAAATTTCGTGTAAATATTTTTTTTCGTGTGCAATATGTTGTAATATGTTTTAAGCTCTCCCCCCAATTTTATTGTATTTTATTATTGTATTTTTGCTACAATACGGTGACAATAAATGTATTTTTAGAGATTTATTGTTTTTTTTTTTAAATATTTAATTAAGAAGGGGCGTCATCATACAATTCTAAACTTAAGATGATTGTCAATTAGTACGTTTAGAAATGAATGATTTTAGATAAATTTTCATAATTTGAAAAGGTTCACCGGCACTGATTTTTTTTTAATTTAGTATAGGCCTTGTCATCTAGTGGCGAACAATAAATACATGTTGTAACATTCGCCAATAGAGGACGCAACATGTACAATTTTAAGAAAAATTATAAACTTATGAAAAATTTTGACATTTTTCGATGTTTTTAACACGTAAAACTTTTAATAACCCGTAAAATTAAAAGAGCTTTGTATTGAACTAGCATTAAATGCAAGTACATAACTTTAAAAAAAGCATAGAAAACAAACGACGTTCAATATAACATTTTTTCCAACATAACCTCATAAATTTTACAACTGCACTGAAGTATTCTTCCACTGATTCCCTCAAAAATTTATCATATACTCACAAAAAATGCCCCAAACGAGTTATGACTCCCATAGTGAAGGGCCAGGCTTCGTTGGTATTCGTTTTTGTCAAGAATGGTAAGCTAAATCTAAATAAATCATCATTTTCCCCTACGTATGCCTGTTCGAGTAAACTTGACACATTTTTTTGCAATATTTCGCCACTAAATCATCAAATTAAACCTAACTCTCCTGCCTACCGTACAGTAACAACATGCTCTACCCGAAAGAAGACAAAGACAGCAAAGTCCTGCTGTATGCATGCAGGAATTGCGATTATAAACAACGCGCTGACTCGCAATGCATCTACGTAAACAAAATTATGCACGAAATTGATGAATTGACTCACATTGTGCCTGATGTTATCTCCGATCCGACGCTACCGCGAACTGAAGATCATCCCTGTCCAAAGTGTGCCCATAGGTAATTGAATTATGTAATTTTCCTGGTGAAAAGTGAATTCTAAAAACCTATTTTTGATTTTAGGGAGGCTGTGTTCTTCCAGGCGCAAACACGACGTGCTGAAGAGGAGATGAGATTATATTATGTTTGTACGAACCAACATTGTTCGCATAGATGGACTGAATAAACGTTAATTCTTTGTAATATGGTGAATTTGCAAATAAATTGGAATTTTTGGTACGAAATAATCATAATTTTGATTATTTTTCAAATTTTGTTTCTAGTGACGAAACTAGTGGAACTGAATGGTGGATCCTCTATTGCCTGTCATATTAAACCTATTTAGTAGCATTTATCAACTTTCATAACTGTTTTATGCTAAATAACGCTTAACGCTGCAATTATCGCCTTTATAATGTTATCGACAGTTGATTTACAACATAATCTTGACAATTTTCAATGAAAATAGCTGAATATAAATGTATATTTCATAAAGACATCAAAAATCCAAATTTTACAATTAAAACAACTTAAAAAGTATAAGAATCACTTACCCGTACCTTCTTAAAGCATGTAACCACACGTTTATTAAATTTAAGAAAGTTTTTTTTTGTCGATTTAACACTATTAAACTGGCACTGAATTAATTAGACTTATTCGAAAAAACGCAAATGTTAAAGTTAACAAATTTTGTTTCTAGAGAGAAACATAGTAACTTCCTAAATCTAGGGACTTTATTACTAAACCTCTAAAGAAACAGAAACAAACGAAATATAAATTAAACAGTATTTGAAACTAGATAAACATCGTTAACAAACGCCAAATAATAATCAATTTTACGCAAAGATGCCTTTATATTATCTTTTGTGAATGCACCTAGAGCTTTTGTTTGCTGAGCCGTGAATTTCTGGAAAAACTCACCCCTCTTGGGATTTTCTAATGATATTAATTCTTTCGCAGTTTGAAGCAGCGCTTTTATATCAGATAACGCAGCTAGGAGATAAAACTTTCGCTCAGATGAGTGTGGTCCAGCTAGGAGAGAATTGACGTCGTTTTTTACATGTCGTTGATTCTCTTGATCGGTTGTAATGCCTAAATCGACGCACTAAAATGAAAAATAAGCAAAAACTTGAAATTTTTATCGTTTTTCATAGAATTTCTATCATTTTCCTTTAGAACATCAACAAATATGGTGTTAAATCACTTGCCTGAAGACATTGTTGAAAAATACTCTCGATTGCAAGTCCTGTGGTGTCGAAATTAGCATTTTCTTTCAAATTTAGCGATAGATTGAAAAGAAAAGTCGCAAATTCCACATCGAAACCCTTCACTTCACCGTTGAAGTAACGCTGAAGGAAAACGTAACCAGCGAGCAGGTTTATCAGATTGTTTTCCACACATTTCGCTGGAGGTTTACTCTAGAAACACCAAAACGGTTATAAAAATTTAAAAAAAAAAACAAATATTTGCAATTTATAAACAAACAAAAAAAGAGAAAACTTACAGAAATCTCTTGAAACTTCTTGCAATCTTCAACTTTAGGACAGAGTTTTCGTTTTTCTTCCCATATTTGTGTGTCCAAAACATTTGCAGCCTGAAACTCCCACCAAGGCGTCCACACAGTCATAAACTGAGCCACATCTCCAGAGAGGAGAAAATTTTCGAAATCTTCTCGTTCTGACTGCGTCAAATGCTTCCAAACCTCTTCACTGTCATCTAAATCAATCCCTGTTAGTCTCGCACCTAAATCCTCGACATCTTCATCATCATCAGAGTCCAATACATCTTCGTTTTCATTTTCTTCTTCCGTATTTTCTAAAAAATGCGAAAGATTTAAGTAAAACCTTCTCAAAAGAGTCATTAATCACCATTTAAAACCTTTTAACGTCTTTATTGACACTTATAAACCGAAATAATATATGTTAAATTATGTTAAACTTCTTTTTAAATTGATTTTCTCCATTTAATATACCTGCAAGTTGATTTTCTTCATGAAATCGCTTCAAAATCTCTTGAATTTTATCGTCTTTCGAAGAATCATCTTGAGAGTTCAAATGTTCTTGGACTAACTCCTTGTAAAACAACTCAGAACATGTGGAATGCTGTGGTGATTGATAACAGACGAGAGTACAGTAAAGTTGATTACATTTTGGGCAGGAATACTTTGCTAGTGCGTTTTTACAACTATACACGAAAATTCTGTGTTAGATTAATATGTAATGAAAAAATAGGAAAAAAACTTACAAATTGCATATGTTATCATCAGTTAACCCGGTTATTTTCACTGTAGACATCTTCACTGCATTTGTTTACGTCACTCTTTGCTTTAGAGTGTTCTAACCGCTCTGATACGATCTGTGGTTGTTTGGGAAATTTTACGATAATATTTGTAAAACAAGTTTAGGGAAATAATTTTAAGGTTAGACTTGTTTTATCTGCAATATTTAAAATTTCATTTGTTTATGAAAATAGATCATAGAGGGTGCCGTAGGTCAAAAATTAGCTGAGGTAATATAATCAAAAAATTCGATCACAGAGCGCGCTGCAATCATAAAATTAGTTTAAATTTTGTGAATAAACTGAGTGTTTCAAGAATGTTTGCCAATTACCTAAAAATTAAATTAAAAAAAAAAACATTTTTATATTTGTGGTGAAATCACACACCATATTTATTTATTTTCGACAAAGCCCAAAATATTAACAAAAATATGTATCATCATCCGGTCAATCATTGGGTAGCAATAGTTTTCTTTTTCATCTTTTTAGTTTTCACCGACGTATTTCAGTTCAACCATGTAAATATGTCATTTTTAAAGGTTATCAATAATGAAATGCGCGTTGCGGGGTTGCGGTTTTGTTACTTTTTTGAGGTTACGTGAGAGGCGAGCGGAGACAACACTGAGGACATCTCTGTTTTCTTTCTTGTCTTTTTGTTAGGTTAACGTTTGCATCGAAACCAAAACACCAATTACAACAGCACAGCGCATTCACGTTTATCACTTTAGCATCTCTCAAAACAAAACTCTCTTTTGTTTTCTCTGATTTACTTATGTTTCCCCCCCTTCATTTTCAAGGTTAGGTATACGTTAAATCTTACAAGCGCCCACGTGTCCTTACTTAACGATTACGTTAAACATAAATACATAAATATATA
>JAODAC010002514.1:0-36296 GCA_027575185.1 Mimaenictus wilsoni
CGCTGCCTCACAGTAGTCGCGTCTTGGCAGTGGACGAGGTAACATCAGGACATTGTGAATACGATACATATATTCGCTACATTATGAAAAGGTGAGAGAAGATAGTGTAGATATGTAGATGATATTTTTACATAAGGTAATGGTTTTACATAGGTGCAAATAGGCAACTAGATAAATTTCTCTAGATTCAAACGTATAAGTTACAATAGAAAAAGAGGACAATGCGCCCAATAATTTTCTATACATCATAATGAAAGGTATCTCAAACCAGTTAGACTTCTTCATTTATAGAAAACCGACCACAACCGATGGAATTCTACCTTTTGACTCTTTTCACCCCCTCTCAACCAAATTATCATGTAGTAATTCTCAAGTACATAGACTATCAGACATCCCTTTCTAACAAGACGATTTCAACTTAGAACTAAATACAATTACGACCATTGGTAGGAATAATAATAGATTGTAGGGTTGATGGAATACCAAATAACAAAATTAAATTAAGACCTTTTTTTTTCAACTGCACCTGAAACAGTATAAAAATTCCTTACCTAGGCATTCTAAGAGATAAAATTAGGAGAAAGTTAAAGTCGCAGCTTTCGTTCAAGTATCTATAACCAAAACACTCTCCGAAATATTTCAAACAATGAATTAAAATCACAAGATGATTGCCTACACGACTCGAGCATATATTAAGTTAATTGTAATGATTGCGATAACTTATATGTATTTAAAAATTTAAATTTAAAAAATCTTGCATTTGGATAATAAAGGCCATAAACTAAATACATTGAAAGTAATATACACAAAGCGTCATAAAAGAGAATGTGGAAAATGTTCTCAATAGTCAGATGGATTTACTATCACCCCCTAACGCGCACTTCTATACCAAAATTTTGCAATAAATAAGGAAAAAAATCTAAAGGACCAAGTGACTCAACGTTTCTAAATATATCAAAATGTTTTATCAACAACCGACAGAAAGCTCCATGAACTATAGTAAAACTACTCATGTATTTCTTAATATATGATAACATGAAGTAAGACATAGCGTAAGTTTTCCGACCGGTAATTGCTAGTCACTTGCATCTTTCTAGCGACAGGCACCTGGAGTGACCGACCGGGTGAAAATGGTAAGTGTGTACTCAGCATCCGCACAAGATGGTCGGCAGTCGTATTTTCCGACGTGTCTGGCTGGCTGGCTGGAGCGCATGCATGCATAATACATTCGCCATTTGATTTATAAACTTTGCATTCCCAACTTGGCGAAAGTTATTTTAAAAATTGAAAATTTCATTTCCAGTAGCGCTAGATGGCGACGTCGATGATGCAAAAATGGAAAAGTTTTAAAGCTATTGCCACGTTATCGATTCCAAGTGGTGTGCGTGGGTGGACGCGACAACAGGAGCGTTACGGGCATGTTTGGGACTGAGGGTGTTGGTAGGAGGACTTTGGCTTGGGGGGTGGGAGGCTAAAGGGCACAAAGATTGTGTATGTTCGGCGATGGGAGATGCAATGACGACGTTTGTCGTTTGCGGCTTTGATTGAAATGTATGGAAATCGCATCGGTGGGTTGCATCGCCACATCGACACATAGGAGATGAAGATGGAAGGCACGCACAAACATCACACGATTGCGTGGCGGCGGTGTGGGTGCAGGGAAAGAAAAAAAAGGGGGCAGACGGGTGCGGCCAGACGCGCCGCAATCGTAAAGCAGATTCCGCCTCCTCGGCGTCGTCGTCCTAAGAAAGCGCCGCATCTATGCATAGGAATAGGTACGGCACCAGCGGGAAGGGCCATCTAGCCGGAACCGACTTGGGCCGTGCAACACTTGGGCAGGACAAGGACATTCGGGTGGGAGCAGGACCTGCGAAGACACTGTTAGTAGAAGGGTAGCAACTACTTGAAATTTATGGCGACGCTTCGACTCCGTAATCACGGCGTATAAAAAATCTATAGGTACGGAAAGGACGGTAACGACAGCAGAACCCACCCTGCAAACGGGGAAAAATCGGGCACGAAGAGCGCGTCAGTCGAAACGTGATAGTGCATCACCAATACTAATAAGTAACCAGCGCTTATGGAAATATAACGCCGTCGTCAGGCATTCGTAGCCTGTGCTCCGGACGCCAGCAGCCAAAAATTTGCATCACAATTAAACACGAACTCGTTTGCTCTGATCCAAGTACTGCTGGGACTCAAGAGTCTAGCAATTAATCATCGCAGAACACGAAAAACAATTCGATTAGAAATGAATCAAGCGCTAGTAATACGAGGGAATTCAATCAATCCTGGTTCTGTTATTTTATGACTTATGGGGATTGGCGCGGACCGCATCCATTCCGCCCTGCGACCACCGGTCAGATTGGTCCGAAAGATAGAAACAATTTCCGACAAATTCGCCGAAAAAATCTAATTTTATTCCAATCTCCCAATCTCTTTTTCGGTGATTCCTTCGCATCAATCCCAACTTCCATCTATTTATTGCCGTCTTGGCAGGACTCAGCTAGAACCACCATCCGAGACACGACGACCACTTGAATCAGACGCGCCACACGCTTATCAAACTGCCACGGTCGTCCAAGGCAGTTTGACCCCAAAGACGCTAGGCAGCGCACCCGACCAGACGGGAATCTAATAAGAAGCGCGGGGCTTCGTCTTCGCGCAGAAGGGATTGGCAGCATATGGAATTCGGATTAAATTATGACCACCACCCCGGTTTGGAAGCACCACGCCCGAGCGCAGTTGCTACGGGTGTGCATATTGAACCCCCTCCTGCAGTAAACTAGGAACAAATATAGCCTCGAGTAGGTGGCTAGGTATTACTATTATTACTTCGGCAAGTTACAACCGTGAAGGCACTTGCCAGCCGCCGCCCCACAAAGCGACACGCGAACACCGTAAAGGTGGCTCTCCATCTTGACAATAGCAATCAAGTAATCAAAAGGGTATAATGTCGCGATTTACAACCGCTAAGTGGCGTGCGACCCTTGGAAAGTTCGCACATAACGTGCTGCGAACGCAGTTTGCTGAAACCCGCCGAATCCCACCAAATCGATGTCAGGCAAACCAATATTGTACTTGTGGCACTTCGCTCAAATTGAGCGGAACTATTCATTCAAGTTGCAAAATAGGCCAACTGCCTTCCAGTTTAGAGATTAAACTTCACAATTGGGATGATAATATAGTCCAAAACAAGGATATCCAATATAAGGGATAATCTTTCCTTCCTGGGAATTCTCTCTTTAAATTGCTGAATGAAAATCACTTGAATTCATTTTCCTGATGGGAATATCAGCATTTCTGCCTATTTTCTTCAAGATTTTTTGGTTGACTATATACGCTATGGATCAGGTATGATACTAAATTTTTGTTCCTCCGTATGGTTCATCTGTATAATAACAAAATCTGTGGGGAACTTCAAAATCATATCCTTAACATTAGAGTGCCTTACTTACAACTAATCACTCTGACAGTTCGCCTACTATGCAAATCTTCTTAATCAAATGAGGATGAGAAAAAAAATTTCAAAATTTTTGCAGTTTGCTCGAGATCTCACAGTTAGTTGGTTGACTATGTAGACCTCTATATTTCTCTCTATAGACGATTTGTACCGTAATTAAAACTGTGGGGAGTCTGAAAGTCTGAAGTCTTATATTTTAGGACATGACCTTGCTCTAATCACTCTGACTCTTCATCTAGCGTTGCTATCTGCTTAGTTTCTCCAATTAGTGTTAAATATACCAGACATATGCTTATCACTGGATATGAACACGTTTTTGATGGTGCAGTTTGAGGCGAAACAAGTGTTCACATATCTCACTCGAATTTCTTGTTCGTTGAACAATCTGGATTGTCAGAACTGGGTATTTAACGATTAGATTTGATAGCGCTGCATGTAAATGCTCGTTTTGTGTAGTTGAATTTTAGTGCACCTTGCGTGCTGGTAGAAAGCGTACGATCTCTCTGGGCGTACGCCACCTAGGTATATTGTATATTGCAACGACGATTAGCTTTGTGTATCTTAACGACTCCCAATTGGGCAATTGTTGTAGCGCGTAATCCAAGTTAAAGCACGTTTACGGCCGATATTATAAACCTGCACGTGGAGTCATGGAGTGTGCGAAGTGGCCGGGCGGAGCCATCCACGACCATCCCCAGCAACCATCCCGAAAATCGTAAAACTATAAATATGACCGCCGCCGGAAAGCATGCTTGCGCCCAATGCGCCCATTAAAATTTATATATTTAATATATTCCGGGATGGCGCAACGTTAATTCAGAAATTTCGCGCTAAAATCACGCGGAAAATCACGGGCCTGTTGGTTGAGTTGCGTACAGTTTGGGCTGGGGTTGAGGGGGGCGGTCATGTTGATTCGGTGGATAAAGGCCACCGCCTGGTAATGGAAAAGTGCTCGAAAGCACTCCGCGTTTTTATGCGTGCGGAAAAACAAACAATTTCCACAGGAATTATGCGAATGCGGAGTAGAAACGATTATACTTGTGCGATCGACGCATGCCGTTCATATATGTTTGCCTACCGCCCCCCTCAAACACAACAGTTCGCTGAAAATGTACGATACGCCCCGATGCCCGTCGATGAACGCGAGCGCGGGCGTCCCTACACCCCGTGCATGCCGACCACCTAACTAACCGCCGCCAGCCGCCCCTCGCGTTAAATATATTTGACGCGTCGTTTATCGCTAACGGTTTCCGCCGTGTTGCCGTGCGCGTCAGCTCACTCGCTCACCTTTCGCCAAGCGGGACGGGTGGCGCGCTCTCTTGCTGTTCCGCCAACGGCCACCCAACCTCCCCCCCCCCCAAAAACACGCCGCTGCAACTTCCGCCGGGGCTTCGCTCGAGGAACATGTTGAATTTGTGTTTTTCTGGCAAACCGGTGGGGGGAAGTGCACCGCGTGGCGCGGCGTGTACACAAGGAAATTGATTTCGCATTAAAAACGTTTCAACCTCGCCGAAAAACGAGCCAACACTAGTTGATTCTCGACATCCTCGGAAAGCTTTCAGACGTGTAGGTAGCTCGAGCTTTCCATATTTTTCCACCCCCGCCGCATATTTCTCAAACATTCTACAAACACGCGCGTCAATAAATTCCAACCCTCCAAATCCACCGCACGGAAAGGGTTAATTTGCAGTCGGGCGTAATTCAGAAGTGTTGCACGTCAAAATAGAAAAAAAAACATGTCTCATTGCAGGCGTAATCTCGTTGTACCTGCATGTACTCATCCGTTTGAGGATGGGGTGGCGCGTTGATTTAACTAGTTATGCCCCGCTTGATTGTCGCGTATAATTAAATTAAAAACGTTTGTTTTTGTCGCGGCGTGGCTTTGGCGTATTGTTTATCGTGGCTGCATTGTGTCGCTGTCGCCGGCGTCGTGTGCTTTTTAATTTGATTGCTTTGTTGTTTGATTAAATCAATTTTATATGAGCGAACGCGCACAATGTGCACGCAGCGCCCAGCAATGAGCGTAATGTAATAAAGCTCCTTGTGTCGGTTTCCACTTAAAAGAAACGCCTTTGAACGTGATAAATTCCCTTTGAAAATTATTACCATGATACGCGTATTACCACCCTCTGTTCGCACACACGAACACTGGAATTTGATGCTGAAAATTGTAAGATTTATGATCAACATCCTAAGAAATTCCTCTGTTTAACCTCGGAAAATCCACCCCTAAGAATATTAGTACCCTAAAATCGAAAGTCATATATAAACACATTCAATAGGACTAGTAATCTTTCGTTACTTTTGTAATCAGAGTCTAAATTTATTATAATTATTTTATAATTATTTATAATTATAAGTATCTTATATTTTGTTTTACTTTACTTTTTCGAATAATGTACGCATTGAAGTATCGAGTTAAAAGTTACACGTCTGCTATTAATATGGTAGTATAATTTCAGCCGTTCTAGGTCCACCCCACTACCTGCCTACCGTGACGTGACATGGTGCTCGCGCGGGTCGTGCAAACAAATTGCGACTAGTGGTTGACGTGACTCGGGATATCACTGACTGAGCGACTCGTCAATCTTTGTCTGTACGATCGTAATTTTAATTTAACCACCAAGAATGTCGAAATAATAATATACGTAATAAATAATAACAAAATTAAAATTTGTTCTAATTGATAGACAGATATAGATATTTTAAATAACTTTTAACAATAAAATATACGAACTACGTTAAAATTATGTATATTCAAATTGAACCCTATTAAAATTACGAACATGAATGTGGAGTTTGGTTCTGTTATCGACAGCTTTTATCGTGTTATTGCAGTCTAAATTGGTGCAATTATTGGTGGATACGCCAGTATAACAGATATTTCTGTTCTACTTTTTTTTCGAACAATGTATGCATTGAAATAACGTGCTAAAAGTTACGCGTACTATTGATGCGGTAGTATAATTCCACCCGTTCTAGATCCACCCCCACTACCGTCCTACTCTATCGGGACTTAGTGCTCTCGCCACTCAAGTAGATACGCCGCGACTAGGGGTCGGCGTGATGACAATTCGCTCACGGGAAATCACTGACTGAGCAATTCGTCAAATTACTTCTGTAAGATCAATCACTTAATGTAACCATCAAGTGTGTTAAAATAAATATTAAATAATAATCTAAGTATTATATAATAATATAATGATAACATGAGTATTAAATATAAAAAAAATTAAAACCCTTGGAATTGATACACAGAGGTAGACAATTTAAATAACTTTTAACAATAAAATGTACGAACTGCGTTAAAATTATGTATATTCAAATTGAACCCTATCACAATTACGAACATGAGTATGGGGTTGAGTTCTACTATGGAGAGCTTTTATCGTGTTATTGCAGCCTGAATTTTTGTAATTATTGGTGGATGCGTCAGTATTGCTCACATGAATGATGCAATTCGATTGTAATTGAATAAAACTACAGGTAATTAATTTCCTCTTGTCTCGCATGTCCCCGTGCACACTTCTACGCGCAGTCAGACAGGCCATGCATGTTTTGCCACGTATTATTTATCTACGCGCGCCTGCACCACCACCCTCGGCGCGTATTTGTCGCGCAAATATTGAATAAATATGTAAATATAGATGTACCATGTAAACACACGCATGTGTAAACATGGAACACGGACACCAGCGCCAGCGGCGGCAAGAGGTGGTTGGATTAAATGCGGTTACATCGTGCCGGTTATTTTTGCATCTGTGCCGTGATAAAAAAAGGGTTGGTTCGGTTTTGTAGGCGCGATGTTGATTTTATTGTCGCAAAGTTGATGCATCATCGCCATGAATGGTGTTTGCAAATCGCATTCATTGCGTTGATAAATACGGTGAAAGCGATCATGACCGCCGTTTTTGATCAGCGCATAATGAACAAACATTAATTATGGCGAGCAAAGGGGTTTCCTATCAAAAAAGAAGGTTATCGGGCGAAATGGTGCGTGATTTGTGTGCGCTGGTAAATAGACATGATGTGGGAAATTTGCTGCCCACACTCACATTTTTTTAATGCATCTCCTTATTTATCTTTCGATAATTCATCAGGAGAGGAAGAAACTATAAAATTCAATTTTAATCTTGGAACTCGGGGCATTTTTGCTGACAACCCGTTTACATTGTAGTCCCGTTTTTCAATAATATTCTCCTAGAAAAAAGTGTTAAGAGTTACTCGTCTACTATTGATTCGGTAGTATAATTTCACCGATTCTAGGTCTACCCGCACTATCATCCTACTGTGACACGCTGGTGCGACTCAAGTATACAAACTACGGCTAGAAGTCGGCGTGATATTACACTAAATTTGAGCAACTCCTCACACGCTTTCTGTATGTTCGAGCTTGACTAGTTCCAACGGCACTAATGCGCACAGGAAAATAGTGTCATTCGCGACGTGGTAGTTTTACTGGCGTAATAAAGTGTTAATTTCGAGAAAAAGTGTTTTCATCGTGGATAATAGAAGTTATTTTTGCGTTTTTGTTCAGGGGAGGTGAAAATGGTTTGCGCGCCATACACCGTGTGCGTGATAAAGAACTTAGGTAATCCCTTTCTTTTTGCTGCCCACACTCACATTTTTTTAATGCATCTCCTTGTTTATCTTTAGATAATTCAGCAGGAGAGGAAGAAACTATAAAATTTAATTTTAATCTTTGAACTCGGGGCATTTTTGCTGACAACCCGTTTACATTGTAGTCCCTTTTTTCAATAATATTCTCCTAGAAAAAAGTGTTAAGAGTTACTCGTCTACTATTGATTCGGTAGTATAATTTCACCGATTCTAGGTCTACCCTCACTATCATCCTACTGTGACACGCTGGTGCGATTCAAGTATACAAACTACGGCTAGAAGTCGGCGTGATATTACACTAAATTTGAGCAACTCCTCGCAGGCTTTCTGTATGTTCGAGCTCCTAATGTAACCACCTCTGAATGTCAACTACCTTTATCCTAGTCAAACATAACCTAACCATATTTAACTAGATCTAAAAATTGTACATCCCCCTTTTGTAAAAACTCTTTTATCCCTGTTAATTGTGTATATATTTATGTCCCCTTTGAACATTTCATGCGTATTTTTTACAGTCCCCGGTTTTTAATTAGGGACGCGCCTCCGGGAGGAGGTGGGGGGGGGCGGTAAGTACACGCATACGAACGTGACGGTGCTTTGCATGTGTCGATGAAAACGCCATTTGCTTTTAATGACTCCCGGAACGCGCTTAAACAATGGACCAGGGCGCGCGTTTTGGCGGCGTGTGTTTTAAAACGGTTTGGCATGACGCCTCCGCCGCCACCGTCTACGCGCCGAAGTGCCATCGTGCGACGAGCACGAATACTTCGGCCAGGGCGGTGCAACCGGATGTCGGTGCTATGATATAAAATAATCATAATTACACCAATGGGGCTGATCTTAGCGCGAAGTTGTCCAAAGTCTTCGAGTTTGACTAGTTCCAACGGCACTAATGCGCACAGGAAAATAGTGTCATTCGCGACGTGGTAGTTTTACTGGCGTAATAAAGTGTTAACTTCGAGAAAGAGTGAAACAGTGTTTTCATCGTGGATAATAAAAGTTATTTTTGCGTTGTTGTTCAGGGGAGGCGAAAATGGTTTGCGCCGTGTGCGTGATAAAGGACTTAGGTAATCCCTTTCCTGCTTTAACCAGCTGAAAGCTGAAAAGGGTTGGGGTCACTTTAAAATTCACTTTTATATTATATTTTAAGTCTTGGAATGTGTGTCCTGTTCCGGTAACATCGGACCACACCGGGAAAATTGTACTGCGTAACATTATACCTTCTGTAATGTGAGGCGAGTTAACTTCAACCCAATACAAAATTTCCACCGAGAAAATACGTTGTCAACAGCAACAATATGTTTTTAGGAAATGCATCCATTAAGAAATATTGTGGTAGTAAATTTTCTCAGTTTCTAGTCCCATTTTCACTTGCACTTTGTTGTCGTAAAATTGATTAAGGGATCTCGTTTCAAGTGTATTTGGTTTATTCTTATCGTACTTCAGTCCAAATATTTATTTGAAACGATTCATTCAGGAAAACATAAACTATATAGTAGGATTGTCTAATTGGTGTGATATTTCGACTGATTCTAGACCCACCCCCACCACTATGTGACGTTGTGTGACCACTGTGTGTATGTGTTCCCCTCGAAATAAGAAGTATTAATAAAACTGATGGCTGAAAATAACTTTTAAGTAAACATTAAAACAGAAATGTGAATAGGCCAAGCAAGAATCCTCTCAAGTTGAAAGTGTGCTGGTGGTCGCTTACTTGGATTAGACTTTCGGGTAGCCTGGTTAATTTTCACAATTAATGGCCTGTAATAATAGCACCTGATGCCCATGCCTTTATCTCATTAAGCCGCGCGGCGCAGTTACGTTCATCAAATTTGCCATCCGGCCACGGCGACGAAATTACCCCCAAATTGCTTAATCACTTAATTGCGCAACACTTTTTGCGAGTGTCGCCGAGCAGAGAGCGGCGACTCGCGAAAAATCAACAGGATGATAAATAGTTTTCAATTTACACATCTGCGCATTGAAACACAAAAGCGTGTTTTCGGAATGTTTGAAGGGTAGATTGATGCAGGTGATAAGCGCGCCCAAATGAAGCAGTAGCAAAGTCTACGGAAATCCAGGGATATTTAAGGAAATACGACGGGTTATCCACGCTGCAGTGCTGCGCGGCAGAAGGAAATAATAGAAATAGAAATTGCTTTGCGTCGGTTCATCTTGATAACGAGGTTATTTTCCATTTACTTTGGCGAAGTTTTGAGCGAATTCCGGGACGTATACTATGTTTACTTTCGCATTCAACGACGATACAGCGTCGAATTATAAATGATAGGCATGTTCTCATTTAACTTACGAAAAATGTTTAATATTACTTTGATACGGTCAAGCGCCAGTTATTAATACGCAAAGTTTCGCGTAATTTATCATCAGTCCGGTTGGGGAGTGGAAAACGGAAGTCGAAACGCGTCTCCAAAAAGTCATCATTCACGATGTGACATCGCGACCGGCTGGATAATACTAAAACGGCCGATGGACGCCAAAGTTTGGGTGCCGGAGGGTAAGATATGAGTTCCTCGTCCTTCTGCGTGAAATTAATCAACGTTTTTAGACGACGCAAAACGTCCCGGATCCGCGCGCGCGCCACTGCTCCAGCCCTGGTCATTGCAAAGTCGCAAAGTTGCGACATGCGACACTCAGCACTGAGTAAATTACGACCGGCAGCGTTGAATAAACAATTTGATTACAGAGTTACGGCGCTATCATACAAGATGCACCGCTGCAGACGAAAAAATGGCGCTTTGAAAACGCTGTATGCGTGTTGTCGCTGTGCTTTGTTGCTGCAAATGAAGCTTTCGTGCAAACATTGCGCTGTTTACGTTGCTTGGTAATAAATATCAAACTGCAAAGAGTAAAAGGTAGGCGTTGTTAATGTGCTTATCCGATGCCAACGCAAGGAAACCGGAAAAAAAGAAGCGCATAGAGTAAATCCCCTAAAAGACCAGCCTTTTGCACATGTGTAATCAACGAGCTTAGTTTAGTTTCACAACTCTTCAGACTAAAAGACTTTTTATCGTTCATTTTTATTCTTTCCAGTGAAAATATATTCTATCTCTCTGGTAACGTGTTTTGTTAAAAATAATTTGTTATACGCGTTCAGACAAGAGAAAATTATGTTAATGCTTCTCAAACGTTTTTATTTCGTTTGAATAATTTTCAACGGTTAGTAGACATTTCTGACATATTTCCTGTGGGATCCACCCTACTATCCTACATATAAGACTAAAAAAATTAAAAAAAAAAACCAAGAAGTCAAATTTAACCAGTAGTAAGCTCTACCAAAGCAAAGCAAAAAAACAGAAAAAGTAAATCCCCTCAGCAACCAACCGTTTGCACATAAGTAATCAGGAGCTTAGCGCATTTCTTCGGACTAAACGACTTTTTATCACTCATTTTTATTATTTCCAGTGAAAATACATGATACGTTTCTGCTAACTTAATTTTTAAAAACAATTTGCTTATACGTATCCACACAGGAAAAAATTACGTTAATGCTTCACAAACATTTATATTTCTTGAATGTTAGAATGATTTTCAATGGATAGCAGACATTGATTCTGACATCTTTCCTGTGGGATCCACTTGTCTTAAAGATCCTACCCTATTATTCTACATGTAATACTAAAAACATTGAAAAAAATACCAAGAAATCAAAAATAAACCAAGATAATGCTCTACCAGAGGAAGAAAACAGAAGAAAACCAGCACATCCACTCAGAAAGAACCGCTTGCAAATATGTAATCAAGGAACTTAGCACTACTCTTCAGACGAAATGACCTTTTATCGCTCAATTTTATTATTCCCAGTGAAAATATATTCTATGTCTCTGTTAACCTGTTTTTTAATAATTTACTTATAAATTATGTTAATGTTTGTGTTGAGTTGGTTGCCTAGGATAGGCTATGCCACTATTCTTAAGATGTTGGGGATGCTCTCAGTAGCAATGGGGAGGGGGCGCTGCGCCACCATAAAAGCGTGGTTCGTGCCGGATTCCTCTGGTGAGTTTCGCGAGTGGTTGCTAAGCTTGTTCATTTTGTTTTAATAAAGACGTTGTGGTGCTAGAATTCGAGTGCTTTTTGAACAAGAGACGTAGTGGTGAGTGGTACTTAACACATCGGATAATGCAAGGAACTTAGCTTAAAAAGATCCAGTTACGTCTAGTTCCGGGCAATCAACGGAAAATAAATTAATGTTTTAAAAACCTTGACTACCGCGTAACAGTTTGACAAACGCTTTAATTTTGTTTACATGATTTTCAATATACTTTTATTAAAGGTTCTACCTTACTATACTACATGTAATACTAACAAATTTTTAAAAATACAGAAACGACAAAATTTAGCCAATATTAAGCTCTGCTCAATGCAAGAAAAACGAGAAAATCCCCACAGAAGGCAACCGTTTACACATATGTAATCAAGGAGCTTAACACAACTCTCAGACTTTTTATCGCACGTGGCACCTTTTGCCGCATTTTTGCCTTTCGTACGAAGTTACAACTTGTTTCTTTACCCTGACAACAAGCTCGGCAGGACAGCATTTTTTATTGCTTGTACAACGCAGTTTCGTTCATCCCCGTGAATGAATCCCGTTTACGAGCAAAGTCTTTATGTACTTGCTACTTTATACTTTTGCCTTTTTCCAGTGCGCGACGCAGTGGGAAGCTACTTAAGAAGTAAATGCCTTATTGATGGTGCCGTCCAAGTAACACCGCAATGGTGAGGGACTAAGAAGCGAAAAGCCTTTAGTCCTTTTTCGCGACTCTCGGCGGGCGCTGCGCGCACGTGTAGTGGCACGCTAAAGTACTCGCACCCATTTTATCCCGTACTTTACAAGCGGACCTTCTACGGGGGCTCAAACGTCGCGACACGCGAGAAAGAGAAGAACGCCACGAGCCGATGGTGAAGGCGCCGCGGAAACAACGCACTTCAGCAGCGTGCCCCCGCGCGACTACAAGGCACTTCAAGTTCGGCGGCGCCGTCGACCGAGACAACAAAATAAAAAGGAAATAAATGGCGAGTGCTGCGAGTGCGATTGCGAGTGCCATTCATACATTTGCGCGCTATTCACGGCGCGCGCCTGCTTTTATTTACGCACGCTGCCTTGCAGTGAGTAATGAAAAGTAGTGTAAAGTAGTTGCTCGCAAAAGGGGGGAAAACGCATGCGAATGTTGGAGGTTGACTTGTGCCACTTGAGATTTTTTTCTTTCAAATTGTAAGCCGTCATTCGACGAATGAATGCGCGTCGAGTGTTAATTCGAAAAAGTCATTTGTATCCTTCTTTCCACGCAGTCTGCTTCTAATGTGCTCAAAGTTCTTGATTAATTCATCGCTGATTAAACGATTTCGTTTCAACAGCGTTTGGTTAACGCTCACTTCTTGCTTTAATCGGGTTTATTGTATGACTCAGATTTATACTTCTATAATTATTTTCAAATTTCTTATCTTAGAATGCTCCAAAAGATATTATCTGATATTTCTAAATATTCTATCGTAGTATGATTATTTCGAAGTATTTTTCGATCTTTCGATGAAACCCAATATCCTCTGCGTGATAGCGATTTGTAAAGAAATTGTTTCTCCGAATGGTTACGGAGCTCTACTCAAGGAGCTTTACTGACAATGAGTTTCTCAGATAATACTCCTCTGAGAAACTCATTGTCAGTAAAGCCAAATACACAAAATACACAGCACGAAATTCGTAAATGAGTGAAGGAACGCGTATTTACTCAGTCCTTTGCTAGATACAACCTTATTCTATTTCAAGTAATACCATTTTACGAAACACTGAAAGAACAAGCTTAAGTACCTTACACACTAAAAGCGCTTGCAACATGGCTATGTAGCGTCGGCTAAAATGACAAGCTTTCTTCATTTCCTGTTAAGTTCATTGGTGAGACCGGGCTAGGCACTAAAGCCAGGCGAGACCGCTTCAAGTGTGAAAAGCACCTTACCCGAGTACCCTAGCGCATGCGCGGTTTATTGTTAGAGAGGGTCTTTGCCAACCCCAGTGGCTAGACATGTCAAAAAAATATCGATATTGATATATATATATATCGATATATCGGCCTCAAAAGTCGATATTTATCGATAATTTCATTTTTCATAATATCGATATATCAATATCGAAATTTTAAATATCGTTTTGACATGTCACTGACATAACCGCCATCTGTTTAACATGATTTAAACTTAAACAAACTGGATTACTGATAAACGGTAAAGGCTCAGACCGCCGGTGTGCTGATTATATAGGCAAGACCTAAATGAGTTGTAGTTAAACTTAATAAATAAAGAAATCGATTTAATATTTAATAATTTCAGTTTAATTTAATAAATAATTAAAATTAGCAATTTTATTCCACATTTAAGTACGATATAATGTTTTGATCTGGCATTTGTTGGTATCCAAGAGATTAACATCAATAACGATTTTCTGCCACATTAGTATTGAATTGGTCTGCTTTTATGTATTATTGTATTTATTATATTTGTTATTATTATTAGTAATACTTTACGTATCGATTTTTGTCGTTATATTTATTGATTACCAATACGTTTTTATATTTTATAATAGTATTATGTGTTTCTATTAAATCACAGATACAGGTTAGTAACGCTGCTGTATGAATCCGAGATTCCATGTGTATTAATGATCACTGTAGTTCGTTGGTAACTGTAATTAGTTCTGGAATCCATTTACCGATGGCGTTTCGATAGGATCGATATTGATAATATCGATATTTTCAGGACGATATTTCGATATTGATATATCGTAAAATTGTAAGTATCGATTTCGAAAAATATCGATATTACATCATCGTCTGACATGTCTACCAGTGGCTAAAGACAGAATATCTCTAACAACGCTAACGGCGCCTCTATCATCCTTTTGAGGTTTTTATTTCTCACAAAATTATAAAAGATCTCTGATATCTTTTTAATGTTCTCACGGAGAACGAAAACGTACCTGGTGCGAAACCTCATTTATTGTAATGAAAATAAATAAATAAATAAACATTAAGAGATACCAAGAAAATCCTAAGAATTTCAACGAATTTTCAATATATTAAAACGTTTAAAAATCGTCTACTGATTGCTCTAACTCTCCGAAAGTGATTACTTTCTCTTTCTAGTTTTTCTAAGTTTGATTCGAAACATAAAATGCCCTCTACAATATGCAATAATAAAAATATAAAATCATGGCAGACAATGATTAAATGATATTTTTCTCATCTTAACCCTGTAGAGAAAATAAACCGGTTAAATTGCATTTCTTGTTGCGATTTAATATTTCTTTTTCTCTTTTCTTCAATTGTACTTGCTTTTTCAACCATATTTCCCAGGGAACGATTTGCTATACTTTTATTTGGTGCCGGGCAGTTGCTTTTATTATTTCCAAGTCCATTTCTACGTAGAACAACACGTTATAAAAGCAATAAACATATTTCACCCGACTGGAGGTCAACCATTCATTGCAGGGTGACTTTTTCTAATACTTTTAACTTCCATCCAACGCTTGCCAAAAAATGTGGAAAAAATCCTGAGAACAATAACATAACATAACCGAGTAACTTATACCATAAACTGTCTGAAATAAGTACTTATAACTATTTAATTGACAAATAATTCCGAGAATGTGCTTCAAGTTCAACTCAATTTAAACTTGGCTGTTGACAAGCCGCAACTTTATTGAATTACCTAATAACCGGTAATAATTTCATCATTCCATTTCTCCGGTTTATTAGTTAATACACAAAAAAATATGGAGCAATCCCAGAAAAAAGTTTTACAGTCCGGAATTTAATTTTATTACCGGCTCTTGGCGAAATTAAAACTTCAGCAAAAATGCGCATGTAAAACTACGTACCGAAATTAAGCATTAAAAAGGCGCGTTAATACTGAAAAACACCGAAAAGAGTCGTAAGTTCGCTGCACATTTTTGCGGCATTTTATAACTCGGTAAAAATGCGAGAAAATTAACTCCAAAACGCGTCGATTCCGTTTTTTTTGCCTAGCGTTTTATCAACGACGGTTTTATTAAACGCATAACTCGCGTGGAAACATAAAGAGTATTAATTCGCGCTGTGGCGCATAAATTACTTAATTTCCGCGTTGACTGTTGAAGTTCGCGATAGTTTTCTTTCGCTGGTCAGCCACGAGCTTGGTTGGCCCATACTGAGATGAAGCGTTCAAGGCGAAAACAAAAGAACATAAAGAAGACGAATGTGGGGGAAATCATTGAGGTTCATTGTTGTTGCAAATGTAAAGGAATAAGCGATGGCCGGTCGTTAACTACACCCTTTTCGCTCAGGTTTGGCGCATTTTTTTCCTCCACTCGGTAACGCGTTTTTCACGCCGGTTTGCGTTGCTTCATTGCGCTGCGTTGTTCTGGAAGCTTCGTAAACGCTTTGAGTACAGCTTAGCGATGGTTTACGTCAAGATTTTGCCATGTAAGTAAGCTGTTACGTTCGAAACCTTTGTATTCTTTATGTAAACTATTTCTGTTCAGTTGATTTAGTAGAATTTTGTATTGCTCTATAAATTTATTTACACGCTGTTTTTCTATATGAAAAGATGTAGGCTATAAATGTTTTATAATCCAACCTCGATGTTTTGTCTTGCAAAGGACGTTCACGCATTGTCTGAATTTGCGAAAAATCATATTAATGGCACGTATTTCACTTTTCTGCTCCTTTTTTCTTCATTCCGACAAAGTGCCTGAGCGTTTCAACAGATTTCTCAGAAGCATGTGTTGCCCCTTTCTTTTTTGCTGGAGCATTGGACGACTAATCTCTGGATGTTTTTGTTAATTTCATAATTAATATGCGTCCAACTATGCCTGAATGTATTAAATTTTGTTTCCATATACTCCCAAAATATAACATAAAATATGAACACATGAAAGCAGTTATTAAATACTAAAGCTGTAGTCTTCTGTTTGTGTAAGCACTCAGTTGCTGTGAGTGGGATTTGATGAGCTTTTTTTTCGACGGACATATTGCATATGTCCATGGGCAAAAACTGCAACAATTTCGCATCGGCTTTGTGTACGAGCTTTGAAATGCGCATACATGTTTGTTGTTGTTGCTAAAATCGAATCGAAATTTACGGCCGCCGGCGACCGGTGCAAAAGCAAGAATTATACGCGTGCGTGCATGCACTGGGCGGCGTGCCTCGAATTTGATTTATTTATCATTGCCGATTGATAGAAGTGGGCCCGGAACGCGTCCGACCACCAGCCACCGGCTGTGCCACCGCTATCGCCGCCAGCCCCTGCCACCTTCCACCATCCGCGCCAAAACGCCCTTGCGTGCCGCCACACCGGTGCGTCGAGCCGGCGTAAGTAATGTCCGTAATCAAACACATGCGCCGCGTTCCGGGGGCACGAATTAATCGCCATTCCGCCGCCGCCGCGACCGACGATGAAAAATCTCGCGGACAATCATGCAGCAACGAGATAAAACTTATTATTAACGAGAGCCAGCAATAAAAGTTAATTAAAGAGAAAATTGATTGATTCCATGTGGAATGCGAGCGCATTGCGTATTCCGGCGTCAGACATTGTATAATGGCGGACGATTAAGTGCGTAATAAATAAACGCAATAAATAAGTTGATTGAACGATAAAAAGTGCATTATGGAGAAAGCCGACGGCATCAATATTCGTTTTTCTGTTAATGTTCCGAAGCGGGCCATTTCGTACGATGAATGACGCAACGACACAATAGCAACAACAATTGACTGATTAGGGTTTAATGGGGCATGCTGATTAGTCGATTTTTCCGCTTGTTTTCCACTGATTTACCAACTCTTCCCGAGCGGTTGCGGTGACGCCCGAAATCACAGCAAGGAATCATGAAATTGGCAACTATTGTCTGCTAGTGTTATTGGGCAATGTCGTGGGTGGTACACTTGAGGTATAAATTCAAGACATATTCTATGCACCCCTCAAGATGTCTCCTATGTCTGCCAGCATCTTCTCGGCAGTAAAACTACAACACCCTAGTAGAAGATGCCACGAGCCTAACGCCTTCCAGGGTTGGTATTTTCATTCCAGTGAATTCCCTGCGTAGGTTTAAGCTCAGAAGGAACAGACCCTGGTTGGAGGCAAGCACTAAAGATTGCCTGATGTTAGGGGGTGTGCACTGCGCGCGTGTAAATAATACCCATCGCGGAACGAGCAAGAAGCAATTGGAACTACTTCATCTCGACGCAATGCCGTTTGGTAGTAAAATGCAATTAGGAAGAAAGAATACGACCACAATAACATTCCACCGTATAAAATTGCCTCCGCTTAGAGTCCCCCTCCCACCATTTTCAGCAACAAGCCCGCTAAAACGCGGATGCTCTTAAGGGTAAGCGCCAATTAACAATAAATAACGATTAGCGCTTAAAACGCGCGACGGCTGTTAAAAATTTCCACGCAATTATACCAAGACAAAGCTGGAAAGTAGCAATTATATAAATTCTCGGGATTGTGAAAAAATGAGCATAGCGACAAGATGCTGTGAAAGCGTGTGAGGTGAAGTGTGAGAAATGTCCGGTTTGTAATAAACTCATGTCGCGACGGCCGAAAAACGAACATCGCAGGCTTAGACCTGGGTGGAATGAGGGACAGGGCACTAGGCATCCGACAGTGAGGACGAGCAGGCAGCAGTGAGGTGGCAGAGGGTGGACGAGATGCCATGTGCCTTCGAGGGCCCACGGCATTATTGGATTACCGTGTCGCGGACGGTGATGAAGAGGGCGCCCCCTCTCTCGACTTTCGCCCCGTACACATACGGGGAGGAGAGTTTGCTGGGGGACCAGCAGCATGCATCGCAATGTAGGTGTTGCGAAGTGATCCCCAGCAGGATACAGTCGCGTCGCATAACTTCCCCATACTACCCATTCCCTCATATCCCCACCACCAAAGCAAGCCCAAACGCGTACTGCCTGACGTCCGTCGCTTCACACCTCGCGCCATCCTCACGTTTAACGCTGGAAGCTCTTTATCCGCCTGCGAGCAGTGGGATCCCGAAACACCGAACTCGAGAGTGTCGGGGCCCGAAAACCACGACGCGGGAGTTTTCGAGTGTTTGCCGGGTAAACCCTGGCGCAAAGTATCCGGATGGGAATTGATGCGCGCTACTGCACCGGAAAGTAGCCAACTTGAGCTGGTGCGCGAAAAAAACAAACTTTACCTTGGCAGCGCAATCCGTACCTGGCCAAGGTACGGAACAGGGATGTCTCGCCGCAAGCAAAATGAAACAATTTATGTAACGCATATCGTGCGGCGTGCAAACGAGTTGGAACTAATGCCTCGCTTTACGACGAGAATAAAACGGCCGTAAATTTTACGCCCGTCACGCGTCCTGCTTCGGCGACTGTCACTGCGATGGCCGATGTAAATAAAAATTTCGTCCTGCGTCAGCTGCTTTTTCAATTTTCTTCGATAATCGGTCGAATCATGGACGTACGACCAAACCTCCACCATCGACGACCCGACCCAGATCATTTCATTTAACGCCGCCGTTTACATCCATACGGTGTGGATGTAAACGGCGGCAGGATCAAAGAGAAAATCTCAACCAAATCGCGACGTGCCGATATATATATCATCGATGCGAAAACGAGTGGGCCCATCAGCGAAGACTAATGCACCGTTAATGAAGCTGGAATGCGTTCGCCTTAGGTGGCTTAGTGGTTTTTCACTCGGATCGCTTAACTCGCTCGATTTGCAGCAAAAGGCAGGAGGCGAACGCTTCCGAAGGCGCAAATCGAACACAGCGTTCAAACTGCTATCGTCCAATTCTGACGCGTAATGAAGCCGTTTGAAGTACGAGGGTCGACGATGGGAGGCGGTGGTTGGCAGAAGCGGCAGCGGCGGCAAAGCCGAGATTACGCTCCACGCGGCCGGAAATAGTTGATAATACAATAAGGAAAAGAGTTTATCCGCAATTTCCAATCACGTCGACGCGCATTACTTCGCAATTAGCTTTAATTATCTTTTAATAATCTTTGATTATTCGCCGAAGCAAGTGCTCATTAAAAAACTCATTAATTTCAAATTTGCGATCGGCTTACTTCATCAATATCCGATCTGAAACGTTGTGGACGCAAAAAAGAGAAATTCAATCAAAGCAAACTGAATAAAGTGAGAACAAGTTCAGTGAAATAATTTTACCCGACACAAATTGCGTGTATACATTACGCCAGACGGGAAGACAAAGAGAAATTTTTGCAAATTCTTCGAAAATAAGATTAGGCGAGATTAGATAGAATAAGTGGGAAAATAAGTTGAGGACATTAGGACTTGACGTAGTACGGACGTGCGGTGGTAGTGGTGGGGTATGGCGGTCGTAGGGACGGCATTTATACAAACGAGAAAACTTTCGCGAGTTTGCTACGTCTCCGCGTTCGCACGGCTGTCGCACGCCGTGTGTGCGATATTTTTTTCCGCGGCGACGACGAAAAGATCCTAGCCGATATTACGTAGTCCTAGCACGTCTAACCTCAGCTGCAGAAAGTGGTGGGGGTGAAGGAACAGGGCGAATACGTACTAACTGCGTAACTTTCTCTTCCCCACGACCAATATTACGGATCGAAGGGCCAGCACGACAAAAAGCCAACGCGTTTTTAACTCGTGTAGAGAGTCCAACTGGGAGTTTTCCACGAGACGGAATAAGAAACGTCTTATTCCTGCAATCGCTTGTAATTTTCCAGAGTTCTTTCCACGCCCTTGGGACACGAAAACAAGATCTCAAAAAACCATCGCATTTTCAGAGAAAGTGAAGGACAATTGCTTTTTATTCTCAGAATACATGTGTATTTCTCTTACTCAATTGGTCTGGGTGCATTTCCAGGGACTGGATCCACTCACCTATAACAAAGTGAAAGAAAATTTTAATAAGCTTCAACAATTACGTGTCCGTGAGTCTTGTTTAATGACATAATCGTGTTGTAAGTCTTTCAAAATACGTCCGTCCCCGGTTGCACCACAGTGGGTGTAGGTGTCGAAAGTGGTAGTATATGTCCTGGGAGATTGGAGGGTGCATTTGTAATTCGTTTTTCACCGGATTCAACGCATGCGTCCTGGTTACATGTAAATAATTAAAAGGCAATAAAAGCATCCGTCGCACTGTGGTGGATGGATGCAAAACAATGGTTTTCTACCCTCCGATGAAAACGCCAACTCTGGAGGTGCTTGCACAGAATGATTCCAGCAGAACAGCGAAGAAATGACTGACGTTAATACAGCCGGACCGGAAGTCGTGGTATCACGAGTTAAAACACCGCTTAAAATCGCTCAGTCACAAAAACAATGCAACAAAGAGCTGCCGAAAAAAAGGCACAAAGTGCCCGAATTAACTGAAACATATGCAACCGAAATTTACGCACAATTTTTGCATTTTTGGTAAATTCGCCCAACGCACAAAATAAATCCGTTGCAAGTACCACCAAACGCCAATTTTTTGATACTGCCTTTTTGGTGCCGCCATGTATGCGGAACGGATCCTCTGATTTATACAACAAACAAAAATTGATATTAATCAGGATTACGTTGAGCTGGCACTGACGCAACAAGCATGCGCTGAGCGGGCCGGCAAATAGAAAACGCGGATTATATTTAATATTATTTTTGCGTATGGTATTTATATAACAATTCCGTCCTGTCTGGTGCATTTCAAACGCATTTCGATGCGCTTCAGTCTCCACTACGTGGGGCTCACAGAGTTCAATTTCGGTCCAAAGCCGACTTTCGATAATACATTTTAATTACCAACAACGTTGATGAATCGACCAATAATGAACATTTACGATCTGAATAGCGACGCACATTTAATTTCGCTGGTGGAAATATCACCACTTGTTTCCCCAAAAAATAGCTGAAATGGATAAAATAAATATTTTTATGTCAGCTTAGTTGAATGAATCCAAGTTGGCAAAAAAAAAACAAAAAAATATTGAATAAATCAAAATGATAACGATTAAAGTTGCTGATGGATGAGAGGTTGCCGTTTCATTCTTAGTTCGGTTTTAAATGGTCAGTGTTTTCCTACATGATGAGGATTTTCCATTTATATAAAAGAGCCTTCACTGCAGGAACTAAATCTGCTTCATCTGGGATATCTATAATTTTCATACTTCTTCCGTTCGAATTTCCTAGAAACTTATAGGTATAAGAATCTGAATTAGTACAGCCCTAATATCCGAACCACCATAGGTCCAGGCAACATCTGGCCCATGGATGGAATTTTTGGTTTGGACATAGTTCTGTAAGTGACCTGGTAAGGTCACCTCTGAATTCCTAAAGTTTAAGACCGATCGAATCATAACCCTACTGGTTCTGATTTTATTCGGAGATATGTCACAGAATCTTTCTTGTAAGACCCTTAATACTAAAACCAGATCTTTACCTTCGATTACTAGAAGGTCAAATCTGACATGACTTTCTCACTTTTACGGACCATGTCTTCCTGAACTAAACGACAAGCAAAAGTGAGCATTTCACCAAAATGTCCTGCCTAGTCAAGTCCACAGACTATATAGCAGATATTCTCTGAATTTCTACTTTTTAAGACCAATCGAATTATAACCATACTGATTCAGATTTCATGGGAATTTATATGTCACAGAATCTTTCTTGGTACAACCGTAATACCGAAATTGAATTCTAGAAGTTTTTAATCTGACCTGTCTTCCTTACTTTTACGGAAGATCAAACCCGATCACTTTGAACGACGTATAGTGGGAGAAATTGAATATTTACCAAAATTTCCTCGCCAAATCTAGCCTACAGATGGATTTTGTTGGTTTGGACCTACTCCAGAATATATGATTTCGCTGCATTCCTAAATGTCACGACCTATAGAATCAGAACCGTACTTGTTCAGATTTCATGTGGGCTTATAGATTTTCGTGATACAATCTTAATATCCAGACCAACGTAGACCTTGGCCTTTAAATCTGAGATGATAAAATCTGACGGAAGACTAAACCCTATCATCCTGATTTGCACCTCAACTTGGAACTGGTAATTTCATCAAATTTCCTGGCAAAATCCAGCACATAGATTTTTTTGGACTTACTTCAGTGCACCAAATCCTCTCAGAATGCCTACATTTTAAGACCTATCGAATCGTACCCATGGTAACCCTTGGAAAAACGCAGCTTAGTTATGATAAATATCCTGAGTTGGAAAAAAATGAAAATATTGAATAAACCAAAATAAGAACGGATAGAGTTGCTGTTAGATGAGATGCTGCAACATCATCATTATTCTTCTAGTCGCAGCAGCCGTTTTGTGGCAGTTTATTGTCGGGGCGCATGCACGAGTGGCGGCAGCGACGGCATCAGCATGTGCGCGCATTTCGGCCGCGTGCTTTTTTAGCATTTTTCATTTTTATGTTGCGAATGCATCAAGTCGCGGCACGAGCCTCGCACCGGACTGGAATAAAATGCAGGCCGACCCGAACCAACGTCTTCAGTATTACAAAAAAAAAGGTTGCCACCCTGCACAGACTTGCGAGAATGGGGAGGGTTGGTAAGACCACGTGCA
Organism: Mimaenictus wilsoni; assembly: GCA_027575185.1. NCBI lineage: Eukaryota > Metazoa > Arthropoda > Insecta > Coleoptera > Staphylinidae > Mimaenictus > Mimaenictus wilsoni. The sequence goes on from JAODAC010002514.1 coordinate 23,643, forward strand.
CACCACTGCACTCCTCCAACGGCGACGCGACGTCGGCTCGTTAAATTGAAGGCAAACTATGCGCAAAAAGCGCGATGCGGAAAAACTGTTGGTAAATCCAGCAGTCGGGCGGCAAAACTGCCGCATAAAAGGTGATCATTACGCTGCGTCGCGAATGCGACAATCGGTCGAGCTAATGCGATTTCGATTGGATGCTCGCCAGCAAAAAAGACACACACAATCGACGTCTTACGCCGCTGCGGCTGTTGCCCATCGATGCCATCGACACGCATTTCGTCGGGCGGCTATAAAAAGCCCAAATCGGAAAAGTGCGAGATAAAAGTAGCAAATAGCATGCGCGCCGCCTGCATTGACTCATTCGGTCAGTGCGCGGCACGCGCAGCATGACGAATTGCAGGCGGTTGCAAAGCAGCGCTTTGTGCGCTTGTGGCTTTGTTTTTACCGGCGGATTTGGCACAGCATGAAAGACACCCATTGTCCGTTTCTAACGGCTCAGATTAGAGCTACGTCCGTCTAAAAAAAATTAGCTTAAATTACCTCTGACTAATTGAGACCCATTCGTTGCTGATCTACGCCCTGCGTTCCAATTTAGATCTTACCGAGTTTTTACTGTTTTCCCCCTATATTTAATGAGGGTTTTCCCTGTAAATCATGGGTTTCACACTGCACACTAAATCTGACTCCAGAGGAGAAACGGACTTTTCATGCTCTGGTGTGCCTTTTTTATATTCTACCGATTTCATGGGAACTGATAGGGCCCAGAATTTGCTTCAATACAACTATATACGTATACGATTATATACGTCAGTATATAATCACGGGTCGATTCCAGGAACTTTGGAAGGCCCGAACTCTCGGTTTCAAAATTACGTTTACTGATGGACCTGGCTCGATCTAGTTTACCTTTTCTGAATTTCTCAACTACTGCACCTGCTTTGTCGTTACATTTGAATACATACTTGTATTTCTAAAACAGACGTATCGCTACAAGAACAAAATTAGCAACCTTCGTTTTGAATAATCAATAACGCTGGGAAGCAGTAAATTTATAAATGCAGCTGAGGATAGCAGACAAAGCAACCTTAGAAAAACGACAAAAAACGAACCCTAATTCACTAAATAATAATGATTTCCATGTAAAGTTAGGGTTTCCCATTACACTAGCTTAATCTGAGTCTAGAGGAGAAAAATGTTCATGCTCAGAATCAATCGATTTCATGGGAGTTGATACGTCCAAAATTATATTGTCGTATAACCAATCAGGATGGGATCAATTAAGATCCCATGATGCAATGTAAAATTAACAAAGATCATCTTTGATATTGTCATTTAAAAGTAAATCTGACGTTCTCACTCACATACAGATACTACCATCATGTTTTGGAACTATTGAAGATAAAAGTGTGTCTGTGAACCGGCAGTAGCTAATCGCAGGTTTATTCCAGAATCCATTTTCGTACAACAAATCAGGTTGGTTCTGATTACCACTTTCTTTGTAGTGTAAAAATAACTAAGATGAACCTAGGTTTCTGAAAGACGTTTGAAATTAAGTCTGACCTGACTTTCTGATTCACAATCGCGTACTGCAATCAGCTTCTAGAACTAAGGAACGCACAATCGCGTCATTGGTTTCAAACTGCACGATCAAGACTAACAGAAACGGACCGATCGTGGCTTCATTCCTGGAACGCTTGGGTTCAAAATTACGGTCCACAGATGGACCTGGGTCAAGCCAGTGCACCTTCTTGGAAGTTAACAATATTGAGCCTAGTGTTTTCGTTCATTTATATACACATTTGTATGTTTTAAAACAGCCATTACAAGGGCAAATTTAGGAACCTCTGTAGTGAATAATCAATAAAGCTAGGAAACAGTAAATTTGTAGATTATTTACATTACCGGAAAATATGAAATTCAGCTGCTGATGATAGCAGACAAAGCAGCCGTCCAAAAACGACCAAAAACGAACCCTAATACACTTAATCTTAATCAAGTCGCATTCATAATTAACAAAAGGAAAGCGTCACGTGTCAAATCCGGAATATCTTTGTCATGATATTCGCCGGGCGCACTCGGAGCGGAGTGTATCAGCTGCCACTTCACTACGCTCCCAGTCTCGCTCGGATGGTTGGTATTTCGCAACATGCTACGAGTATTTGCCTACCACCCCAGGTCGCAAGGCAGGTCTGAGCAATGCACCCTTTTAACTGAAAATTCCATAAATAAATTATTAGATTGGAATACTGGTTGGCGTATAACAAGGAGGAAAAATCGCCAACTTTCCGTCTGCACCTGTAGGGTTTCCGTGAGTGGTATGCAAAGACAAATCCCGAAATGTGAAGATGAAATGCGTGGGGGCAATATTTGCAGGCGGAAGTGGGCCTGGTCCCATTCCAAGTTAGCGCAGGGATAATGATCACATCATTTGCGAGTGCGACTGCTGCTCGGAGGATTTGTGGGACGGTGTAGTCTTAATTCACGCTAGTTGGACTGCTTGCTCAGCGACGGTGGTAGCACCAGTTAACCACACACATGCTCCGCCATCATCTGGTTGCAGATCGGGCCGGGTTGCTCGGTGGCGGTGTTTGCCCTGACGCTTGCTTGCTATTATGTATCGCAAATGTCGTTTGTCTCTATTTCACTTAACCGATTGTCGCGCGCGCACCTAACAAATGTACTGGCAACAGCTGCACCTACAAAGCGACGTCGTTTTGCGCGCCGCAACGCGACGCCGCGTCAGGGTGGGTAAGTAGAACAAGTGCATCCCCCGAAAGACGAAGGCAGCGCGCGACTCGATTAGACTGATTACGCGCCGCTTGCGGTGCCATTACATAGTCACACCACTAATGTAATTCGAACGGGCATGTCGCGCAGACATTTGCCGTACCGCAAATGCAATTTGCGACGTGGATGAACTTTATTACGAATGTCAAGCACACGATGAACTTTAAAGGGTGCTGGAAGGATGTCAAAACTTGCGTCAAGACGTGTGGAATAGGTTTTTCAAGTTTGTGGAATTATACACTCGCCTGTGCTTTTACTTTTTTTTCTTATCCACTCTACATTACATCTCATGTATAAGAAAGAGAGCAGTTTTCGAACGACGGATGCGTTTTTCCAGTTGACTAACTGGCAACATCTCTCCCAGATCCTTGAGTCCCTTTTTTTTGTTATATGAATTTACTTGTTCTTCCATAACAAGGATTTTAAAATGTGTTTGCGACGTAGTGAACTGAACTTTCTTAATCAACAACTCATTTCCTGGCAACATTCAAATCTGTATGTCCTGCATATATACGGAACCCCCAATAAAAACTTGCTAAACTCTCTTCCAAGGTGGTACTGGATTTTCCTCAAAGGTATTTGTTGTTCTCTGCTGAAAACTGGAAGGCCAAGGCTATTTCATTCCAAAATCTCGTCCACGAGGACCTGGGTGAGTTCCCTTCTTACCCACTCCTTGTTACATCTCATGTATAAGAAATGGGAGTCCTCGTACGACGGATGCGTTTCTTCAATTGACTATCCGGTGACACCACCCTCGCCGTCAGTACGTTCCTCCGGTGCCGCCCTTGTAGGTATAAACGTTCCCTTAAGGGAATCACACAGGATGAGCAGTCAATCTCGCTGACCTGTAATAAATTCCGCAAACGACGAAAAAGCTGCCTGGGCGGAGGTAGGCTGCAATTGCAGAAATCGGAGGGGAGCGTCTCCAGTCCCCCCCCCCTTGCAGATGCACAATCGAAATTAAACATTTACTTCGGTTGCATGTGGCACTATACCTTGTATCCGTCATAATAAGAAGCAAGTGGTCGGAACAACACCTCGATTGGAGCTAACCTTGTAAGGGCTATATTTCACCAACCATGCCATTGGGCAAGTAAACGCACTGCAAAGCTCAAAAAGTAAAAGAATTCCGGGCGCACAACATAAAAAACGGAGCGCAAAGATAAAGCATGCGAAATGAGTGCGGATATTCATCGCATGAATACGTAGGAGGGGGTGACGGGCGGTCCTGGTATGATAAGTCGGTGTCGTAGGCCACGCATGGCTTGGCGTGGACCGTTAAAAATTGCCACTTTTATCGCCGGCACATACTCGACGCACACACAGATACGCACACACCCCCTCGGCGAAGACGCGGTACAGGGAGGAAAAAAATCGGGCCCCGATTTATCAACATTGCAGTGCGCAATTTTTCCAGTTGGCTGCGTCGCTCAGTCAATCCACTCGTCTAAACGAGCAGCAGACAACCCGGGGACCACGTACAAACGAGAGCACGTGTGTATGTGTTGTCAACGTGGACGAAAAAGTTAACACCGAAACATGAAGCTAGCTGACCAAACCCAAAGCAAAAAAAACACGTCTGCACGTCTCGCACATGGGTGGGCGGTCCTCTTGCAGGTGATTAAGTGTGTGTTGCCCAGGCCGCTGAATTAAACCGTCTCCACGCGGCTGCTTATTGCAGCAGCGACGACAATATTTCACTAGACTCGTTGACAATGCAATAATCATCGAGGTGGACAGTGCCGGGGGGTGTCTGGCGTTTAATACCGAGACACAAGGTGATAATTTACCGGCATGCTGACGAGAAGACCACAAATCATTACATTATATTAATACAAGTAATAATAGTCATGACTGTGGGGCGGTGGCCGATGGTTGAGGTGTTTGTATGCGAAATGGATATATCAAACCGCCCCTTGCTCTAATACCCGCAGTCCTTTATGAAACGTGTCCTAGGACATGGGCGGCGCCACACATCCTGGTCGGTCAGAGTCCCGAGGGTGCCTGTTCTAGCCGAGCATCCGCGGTTGTAATGCCTATTAATATGACATAACGACGCTAATAATACGTGTGCGCAGCCAATTTCCCGACAATACTCTTCCCGGCTTCCCGTCTGCCAATGGAGTTTGGCCAATGCGGCATCAAGTTCGGTTTCGTCTGCTTATGCAATGCCAGCGCGTTCAGAATGCGGAGTTCGCATCTTAGGTGAAAGGCAGGTTTGCTAGTTGGAGAGATTCGTGGACCAAGGAATCCCGCTGAAAATAGAGCCGGCTGCCAAGCAAGCTTGAATCGCCGGCTGTGGAGAGCACCGACCGCCATTGAAGCGCGGCGATCCATTGTGTTGTTTGTGCGCCTGCAAACCCCCACGACGGTGGCCAATGTTCCAATCAGAAGTCCAATTAGTCAATGGGACACATCCCTCAATGCGCTTCGACGAGCATTCACTCGGCTGAATCGCCATCGTCGATGGCAATGCTATTGAAATCGGTTCCGTACTCCACGCCCGAGAAGACCATGTATGTGTTCTGGGCCACCAGGCAGGAAGCATTTCAAGTCGTTCCATCATGAATTGAAGTTAATTTCTTCCATTAAATGCATTTTTGAACCATGTCTGGATGGACCGACCCCACTTTACTTGATCCACCATTTTATAATTAGTGTAATTCCTTGTCCTCAGCTGAGAGAGGAGGCGGTTCCTGTGTTGCTGCCAACCAAGGAAACCCTCGAAATCCTCGCGTTCCTGGACGTTCCATGCAATCTATTCCCTCTAGACTGTCTTGATGAGTGTTCTTTACGTATTATTAGTCTTCTACTATGTTACCATCATATTAGTACAAGTACATACGTGTTAAATATTTAAATGCAACTATATGTTTTAAAATCCACAATTTATTTGTATAGGGCAGTTAAAAAAGATCTCCCCTAAGCACAATTGTTTCCAGATGGGCCAACACATTTAATTAGTGTACATTTAGCGTAAAAAATGGCGCGGTTTGCACCTGAATTCCGCAGAAATACCATGCCGTAAATTACCGTAAACAAATAGCCGATTGCGATTACGAAAAGAACGCGCCGGGAGTAAGTTACGACGAACACCGCCATCCGGTGGAGGCTGGCACCCGACCATCCTCCCCCCCTTACCCAAGTTGGCGCGGAAATAAATAGTCACTCAGTTTAATGACCATTAACTCTCTTTTAAAGCGCGGCGAATAAGTGCGCTTTAAACAACCAATCGCGGTGCGGCGTAACGTTCCAGGGGGTGGTTCGAGGTAATAAACAACGCAATGCGCGCCACCGCGCCGCTACGATAAATACTACACACCAACGAACCCGTTACCGAAAACCGCAAAACACGGCTGGCGCTTACAACCCAACCATTCCCTCTCACCCATTTCAACGTGCATGACTTATTAATACATATGAGTCGTCAGGAGGTAAGTGGTATGGAAATGGGCACCATCACCTCAAAGCAGCTAATAAAAGCTGATTGCATCAATACACGCTACAAATTGTAAGGTGAAGATCTCAGAAAGGAAGCTAAGGGGGTATATTGATGTCAGTGAAGGTGGAAAAGTGTGAAATATCAATTATCGTAGATTAGGACTTAGATCCCCTTGGAACAGATCAGTCAAGGTGTCTCGGGAAATCGGCGAAGGCAAAAAGTTTCGACAGGTTGGTGACTAGGCGTACGAACCGATTAGGTCCGAGAGTAAGACACGTCTAATTTACTAATTTTCCCCGGTAGGCAATCACTGACGATGTGGGGTGGTTCAGGGACACCCGCCCATCACTCTCCCACTCCTTGGTGCGGGTTACTTTTCCGCCGTTGTCGAACGCGCCGGGAATAGGGAATAAGGAGAGTGATAAATCACTTTCAAGAACCACATCTTAGCGACTATGTACGCCTCTCAACATGGGCAATTGTGCCGATGTCGACTAGAAGGAGACTGGAGTTAAATTGAGTTTTATTACGGGTTTTACAATATTCTTTCAGTTTTTTTAGCTTCTCTAACTTTCTCTTAAGCACTACATTTCTGGTTCAAAATGCTCCAAACCTCTTCTGTAAAATAACAATTAGTGTGAGGAACCTACGAGGAAATAGTAAAAGTGCATTAAATGCAATTAAACGGATTAAGATTTGAGGATCGAAGTTACAAAGCCGGAGACTTGTCGAAGTGCAACGAAGAAAAGCGCACAAAACGAAAAGTATGCGTACTTTGTAAGACCCTACCCAATTCGCCGCCGTGTTTTTCGCCGACGTCGCGTCGCGCGCCGGCAGTTTTAACTCGTTTAGCAAATGATACAATTAGTGCGCGTCTAATTAGCATTATTATTTCCCTCATTGCGTTACACTCCGCATCGCTACCGGCAGACGCGTGCACTACGGAACACATTTCGTCTGCCGTCAATTACGGATATTACAATTACGATATTAATTAAAGTCGTTTACCCCATACGCTCGCAATTTTGCACTTTTACCGCCGGCCCATGCGCTTTTCGGGGGCGAATATGTTCAGCAAATTGTTTTTTTATTCTCAGCTGGCGTTTGTACTGGCGCCGATGCGCAAGACGTTTTAACGCATTCGTTAAACTTAATTCGGGCAATGCTTTAATGACCTTCATCAAACGCCATTAAATTAATTTGAAGCACATCTCGTGTGAAAAAAGTGTAATTAAATGATAAAACGGAATGATGAAGGAGTATTGATAAAACTTTAGATACTATAGTACGGATTAATTTCATTCATTTCTGATAACAATATTCATTTCTTGTCGTTAATACAAATTCATATATCAATACATCAATAAAAACGGAGGAAAAATGAGTAACTTCATGAACTCTTTCCCTCTTAAATGAGTTTGTCTGAACAAGGAGAAGACCCGCTTTAGCCTTCACAGATTTGAACAAAATTACACATTGTATTAACCTAGAAACTAATTATACCAGACGAGGGCGACTAGTCATGTCAAGGAAGGCTACCCGATAATTCCGGGTTACTAGGTTTTCTATATTGTCAGTTTCGGCTTAAACCAGGCTTTGACTTTCCAGGGTTTAACTCAGGTTTTGGAAAAAGTCTCGGTTTCTATACCAGAATCAGATATTGAAAGTATCAGTTTCCGATACCAGCACCTATTGGTAATGGCTATTGGTTGGTACGGAAAGTTTAGTATCTACAACCAAAATCGACACGAGTGTACCTTGAACTGAAAGCAGCGCGAATATGCCCCGAAGAAAAGTACGTCTAGTACTTTCGTACTAAATGTACTTTTCTAATGTCTATTAATGAGATTTTTTCCCGTTTTGCGCCGTTTGGCTGGACAAATACAACATATTTCAGTAAAATCCGGGTCGGACCACCCTTCTTTGACTTTGATGCTTGGCAAATGGCCAAGCTTTGATGAAAACTGTGTTTCAGTTTGATGCATGACAATGTGACTACTTGGCAATTAGAATGAACTATTGTTAGGCACGTGTCCGCACTGCCCAAATATATACAATCATTTTCAGAAAAATCTGTGTCGGACAGTGCGGGAACGCCCCTTATTAAGTTTAACGCTTCATAAGTAACCATACTGGTCCTGTTGGTACTGAAAAATAATATTGTTATTTGTTTCCTCCCACCGCCTTTGCACCACCTGTCAACAACAAAAAAAATGGTTGGTCCCGTGAATTTCCGTAACGATAGGTTTCACCATACAAACAAACAAAAATCCACCACATCTCCTTGATAAGTGACTTGATTTGTTTTCAAGATTTCTCATATCGATAAAAGGGATATGAGAAATCTCAATTTTGGCTGCTAAGAAGAAGTCATCACTTGTTATTCTCGCTCACGCACAAAAATTGACGGATAATGAAATGAAACTAATTGTTTGTAAACATTCTCATCTGCTTGGAAAATTAAATCGCGGTAAAAAATTGTTGGTAAACTTGGGCGCATAACTCGGCGCATCGACGGGGGGATGCGCAAAAAATAAATAGGATTTTTTTTTTGTTGCGTCGCTCGGGTAGAACCTGATTTAAATAAGGGAAAAAAGATCGTGCGCCGCCGCGCCGCGGCCGTCGCATTATTATAACCGCGTGGAAAACGGGAAAAAATCTCTTAATACAACCCGAACGCGGGCGCACCGCGTGCCGCGCGCCGCCACGAAATTGGAAAAGTGATTTATATGCCATTATATGAGCACCCCGAAAACCGAAACACACCTCGGCTGAGGCTGGAGAGGAGATGCCAGACGCCATGCATCGAAGAGCAGCGGAAGAAGACGCACAAACAAACGCGAACCATCCGCATTAAAATAATGCCATTTTTAATATAACACGGGAGGGCGCAAGACACTTTTCATCGCCAGCCCGGCATTACGCTAAGTGACAAACAATTATTCATCTTCGCGAGCGAAACGAAATGCGCACAAACACGAGAAAAATGCACATATTCCCATTTCGGAAATGTGTCGCTCCGCCGCACACCGTCTAGCGATGATATTTCACGAAGTCAGCGAGTGCGTAAACAAGTTTTCTCTCACAATTAATTTCCCGTGCGCCGATAGGATGCTAGCAGCATGCCTTCCCAACAATTAAAAAAAAAAGTAAAACTCATGCTTAAAGATGGTGTGTAAAATTTTCAAAAATTATTGGTACTTTTAGATATCTACAGTAATCCTCGAAGAAGGAACAGTAAAATTGTGAAATGGATGTAATGTATCTTATTAGTACATAATGTATTGAAAAAGTTCCTGGCGCCATCTATTAGCATCTGTCGAATTTGTTTTAATTTTGCTTGTGTTTCACATGTGCAGATGATGGAGAAATAAACCAGTGGCAAAGTATCGTAATATAATATATTGATAATTTTTACTGCTAAATTCTGATCAGTTTCCCGCGCTTTATTTCACCACTGAATTTGATTTTTCAAATGTAATCAACGTTTTATAGTTATAAAACTAATGCCTAAATACGAGTGGGAAAGCATTCGAAAAGTAGTGATACTTTTATATATCTACAGTTACGAAACCTGAAACTATTGATAGTAAAGTATGGAATAGATAGTAATGAATTTGCCACGTGTTAGAACCGATCGTATCGAACAAAGCGCCATCTATTAGCATTTGTTGAAAGTATTTGTAATTTTGTCTATGTTTAGCGCGCGTAGATGGTGCAGAAATTGCTCAGTGACAAATTATCGAAGCATAATATATTGATAAGTGCGACATTTATACCTCCTCGTCTTGACATTGCCAAGTCAAAAAATAAATTGATTACTGCGTATGTGTTAAATTCCTATTGGTTTCTCGCAATTTCCGGTTAAATTTTCTGAAAGTATCGATACTTTTAGATATCGATAGTAACGAAATCTGAAAGAATTGATATTAACGTATCAACTGAAAGTATTGATACTTGATTAGTACCGAACGTTCGATACGTTCCCTAGTGCCATCTAGTAGCATACGTTGAAAATATTTGTAATTTTGCCATTACGTGCAGGTGGCGAAGAAATCGCTCTGTAGCAAAGCAAAGTATCGAGGCAAAATATATCAGTAATTTCGATATTTTTACGGCAGTAACATAATGACAAATAATAAACGGGTTACTTGGAGTGCCTACTGCTAAGTTCCTATCCCTTTCCGCGCTTTATTTTGGCGTCGATTTGCGTTTTATATAAATGCAATCAGCATTTCCATCATAAAAAAAAACTCAAAACTCAAGTATTTGTAATTTTGCTTATGATTTGCACGTGTAGAAGGCGGAGACCCTATGGTAAAGTATCGAAACAAAATTCAGTGAAACCGATCGTTTCCGCATATGAAAGGTTATTGCAAATGAAATAATACAGCACGGGGAGGCATATTACTTTTTTGAAGGCATGTATTTTGATCAGTACGCGATGCGACAAATTCGAAAAAAGCATTACAGAATTTCAGGGGGGTGGGGGGTCGTTCTATATGGTGACAATCATTATGTATATAAATATTTCCGTTATACTAAAATATTTTATTCCTTTTGGGCGTTAGATGGGTTCCGCATACTGCGGTTAATTCACATTACATAAGTCACGTAAACCTTAAAAATGTCCCGTTGTAGGCAGGATTCTGTGTTGAGAAGGTTCCGTATACAACGGATTTCACTGAATATTGATTGCTTGCAATGCCTTTTGCTAAGTTCCTATAGGTTTCCCGCGCTACATTTCAGCGTATACACTGCGTCTGTGTCACTAGGTTTCGATTTCATAAACACACATTAAATGCCATCGCCAGAAATGCACATCAACGATGTTTTTGTATGCAGCGAGTATCAAACATATGGTTGTTACTCTGTAAACGTGGGTTACGCACCGCCGACTGGGAGATATTTTCAGTTGATTTATAAACATTGCGCCTTTTTGATGTCGACGCGGCGAAGTTGAAAAGTCGCCGCCACCGTTTTAATGCTTGTTTTCGCCGCGAGACCAATAGAATATAAAGTTCTTGGAAATCAAATGCAGATAACCCTAATAGATCACAAAATCAATTAATTTTTTTGGATCGCCCGCGGTAAATCAACCAACGCCATCAAACTAGAAAAAAAAACGCTGGAAGTTGTCTCGTTTTTATTTATTCGATTTTCATATTTTTTTCCTGCGTTGACTGCGGCGCTGACAATTTGTGAAGTGAAATGTTGGCATCGCTGAAAATGTTTCCAGAAGTCAGGGGAGGTCGTGCCGTGCGCGTCGGAACACATCAGCCATCAAGCAGCATCGTGGAGCGGCGGCAGTCGGGGGTGTGACGGCGGTTTCGAAATTTCACGACTTTCGATTTTTTTTATTTCGATTTCTCGGGTATTTCACGCATGTACGTCGCTGCGGGTGATTCGCCAATGAGCGACTGTCTGTCAACCGGCTAGAAAACGCCTGTGGGAGAGGCGCCGCCGGCTGTGGGAGGCCGGTATGTGCAAATATTTATATGATGCGACCTTATTTCCAGCCGCGTCCATGAAGCCGAGCAAAATCTGGATTAATTTGTTTTGCGTATTGCACGTATTGGCATTTGCATTAAGTAAAATTGATATTTCCATGTCGGCGGGGGGATTCTGAGGGGACGGAGTGGCGGTCGGCTGTATGGCGGTGCGGTTTGCAGATATATTCAGCCGCTAATATACGAACGTGCGAAATGGCTAATTGAGATGCACTGCGGCTTCAATGTCAATTATCGCGTTTTACACATTGGCGGCGGCTGCGATAGAATTTCGACGCAGCGTTGGCGACCGCCCCCCATTCTCGCGCTCGGCCGGCCAGAATGACGCCACCGCCGGGCCACGGCCGTATCAGACGCCCGCCTGAATTATTATCGCCCGTTCGCCATGCACAAACACATTCATCATATGTCATTGCAAGCCAGTTGCATAGTGATCCCGGCCAGCCGCCGCCGTGAAGAACCAATCGTGCGAATTTCGGTCCGAATTATACAACCGGATAAACCATAGCAAAAACTCGAAGTAAGCCCATGGGACACACACATTATTAGTTAATTGCATCATTATTATTTAAAACAATATATGAATTGAAAGTATAGCACTTTGCGGGACAATTAAACGAATTAATAATACATGACTGATTTCGGGATGAATTTAGGTTGGTCCCGCTGGTATTACCTGTTATTAGTCATGTTTATTGAAAGAAAGTAATAAGTATTAAAGTATATACACATAGCTGGATCACAAAAATCGATTTTTCCATTTTTTGATTTTCTTAAAGTTTGTTATCTTAAAAATGCCTGATGCAAGTTTCACATAGAAATTCGACAAACGAGTTTATTTATGGATTGTATTGATTTGTGCATCAACGAATTTTAAAATGCGTTTTACTCAAAACTTGATTTTCAAGCCGTTGGCCA
>JAODAC010002525.1:0-36282 GCA_027575185.1 Mimaenictus wilsoni
ATCTTCAGGACGTTCTCTGCATGTGGACCCAGCGCGTTCACCGCGCTACGCAATAGGGCTGCCACTCAGAAACGTCCGCTTTTAATTAAGTCGTGGTTAATACCGACGATTGGACCCGGCGCGTTCAACCAGGGCCGCCGACGTTGGTTCGCGACAATAATGCTTCTAAACATCGTTTCCGCTTCATTAGACTGGCGATTGATAGACATGTCAAAATACTATCGATATTGAACAATATCGATATATCGGCCACAAAAAATCGATAATTTCATTTTCCATAATATCGATATCGACATTCTTGATATCGCTTTGTAATGTCGTTGACGTAACAGCCATCTGAAAAGTGTTCTCAGAATATCAAAATTGGCAATTTTTCCACATTTTGGATTCTATATAATAAATCTTAATCCATCGATATTTATTAGATTCGTAAGATTAACATCAATATCGATTTTTTTGTTTCACTTTAATTATTATGTTTGGTAAAAAGACTGATAGATCGATATATTTATTATGATTACTGTTAGAATTACTATAAATGTCGATTTTGTCGTTATCATAAAATACAAGATAACAATAGGTGTTTATATTTCATAATTTCAATATACCAATAAAAATCACAAATACAGGTTATAGCCGCTGCCGCAGTTGTATAAATCTGTAAACCCATATACAGCTGGAATTTCGATTTGATCGATATTGATAATATCGATATTTTCAAGACGATATTTCGATATCGATATATCGAAAAATTGGAAATATTTATTTCGATATATCGAAAAATTGTAAATATCGATTTCGATAAATATCGATATTTCATCATCGTCTAACATGTCTAGCTTCATAACAATTCTAATAGATTTTGCGTTGCAAATTTCTCAGTAAATTAAGTTTAGACAGTGAAACCTGCCGCATGCGGAACATTCAGTATACGCAATACAGACAATTTCCAGGTCTAATCTGCCTATCACGGGAATCTCCCGGCTTTGCGTAGTATTCACTATTATTATGCCAAAACCTCTCAACAACGGAACGGTGTTTCCGATTTCGCACCATACCCACGAATGGCGGGTTTATTCAAAAACCTCTCGAAGGTGATATATACCTTCAAAGTAAAAATTCCTATTCAAATTACCAATTAACCTGCCTAACAGAGTTATTTATTAACTTGCGAGAGACAAATGACTATTTGTAAATATAAAGATGTCAAGTTAATGAATTTTAACGCTTTGACGCCGGCGTGCCCCACCGGTGGATCACACGTGTTCCTTATATCGGGCGGCGTGTCCCACCGGTGATGCACAGATTGTGGTGCGTTAAGAAATATTGATTTTTTGTTACGCCACCGATTTCAGTCTTTTTCACCGTTTAGTATGCACTTTCCGCATGAGAGGCGCTGTTGAGTTGTCAAAATAATTTGTGATATTTTATGAATTATATAAAAACCAATTACAGAGAGCAATTTTTTTAAATCAAATTGCATTGGTTTCGGTATAAAATTTATAAAGTGGAGTCATGTCATATCAAACATATTGAAAATAAGGTGAAAAAAAAATCCCTTGTCTATCTAAATATTATAAGTCTATAATAATAATAATATTGCATTTGATCCAGAGACGTGGCCATCGACCATACTGATCCTTCAGCCTTGATTTAATGTTATTGCATGTGTTTTTATATTACATGTGAAGTCGTTTTGAGGAGGTTTAGGTAAAAGTGCGAATAAATAAAGCAGTTTTGAGGTTTCGCAATCGTTATATGTATTCAATCAAGACGCGCTCGCAGCAGCGGTTGGAAGACAAGTCAAAACAGGTTATCAAAACCATAATGAGTTGCACTATGCTACGCAGTACTGCGCAACAATGCATCGACTACGGTGAATCATAAATGACTCCACTAAAGAGACAGCCGAGTATATGGCGGCAAATTTAAATATCGCCAACAACATGTTTATTATTGTGATTGTCATGTGATGCTGCTGATCCTTGGGTTGAATTGTTTATATATAGATTTTTGTTGTGTGTGAGTGTTTAGTTGATTTGTCAGCGGTTTTTATCCTTTTTCTTGTGTGTTGAAAGTTGTGGATTGCGCATATTTGCGACTGTTGATTTGAAGAGTGGTTTTTTATTGTGTGGTTTGTATAGGCGTGGATTAATGTGAATTCTTGAAAGTTATAAATGTGAATAATGGGTGCCCACCCCGAGGACTCGAACCTCTTCCGACTGCGTGGTAGCCCAAGCTCTACCGACTGTGCTGCCCAGGTGGGCGGGCTACAAGTCTATAATCAATAATAATTTTAAAATATTTGGTTCGTTTGGTAATTTTTTCATTCGATAAAATTTGAATTAACAATTTGAAGAGATCGCAGGCGACGCGTAATTTGAAACAATTGCAGTTGCCATACCTATCGTAAATAACCAGGGGCGCACGCTTGAAAACGGAGCGTGAAATTGGCTTAAGAACGCGCCGCCCGATGCAGCGGACACGCAAATCATTGGGGGCAGTTTCCTTTTTTACAACTAATATTAATGGTGCTGCCCGTTCAATGGAATTGACCTAGCCCAATGTTCAAGAAAAATGTCTAATAAATACAGCGTTGTCTAGAAAACATATCTACTCCCTTCCTGTGTTTGTTTAACAATTTAGGCAAAAACATATGTTTGTATTTAATCAATTTATTTCATGACAAATTAAATTCGAAACCCGCCTAATATTATTATGCGGTCAATTATATAACTTTGTTCACCTCATGCTATTATATATCATTCCATTCAAATTATAATTATCTAAATCGCTTTTGATTATTCGATATTATGATAATTATCATACCATATTCAAAATGTTGTTGTGCACTGAAAAGTGTATAAAAGATGCATGAAACTGCTAAATAAGGCAATTCCATTAGATTTCAATCATTAGCGCTGTCATTATTCGCGATACACAAAGTCGAGAGCACCGCAACCGCTCTCTATTATGACACACGCGGAAAGCGATACATATTGTTGTCCGTCATTTAATACATGAATCGAAGGACATCTCCAGCTGACTATAGTTGGGTGTCACTTTCCTGCTGGCATCTCGGAAACAAAGCGCTTTTCACAAAATCTCGAGCCTTGTAATCAATCCTGCACCTCCTTGAACTTGAAAAGTGAAGCGAATCATATTTTGACAGATTTAGTTCTAATGAGGTTCTTCTAATAGTTCCAATAAGGGCATACATTTTGTAAGTGTTTTTTATAACACCGTAGTCGGAAATAGGAAGAGGAATAGCGATTTGGCGCTATAGGGGCGGTGCGAGGGCGTGCGCTTTCGGACGATCAATATGTGGATCGCACGACGTTGCCTCTGGCTTTGGGCCAGACAGAGATCGTGCTGGCTGTGTTTCCATGCGCGATGGCAAGTGACATTTATCCTTCTTACGAGGCCGGGTGCAGCGAAGGGATTCATCGCTGCGCCGCGGCCTTCACGCACGGATCTCGAATGGGAAAGGGCGTGTTGTGCCAGCGTGATGAAAGGGATCTTAATATAGAATTTCAATATTGGATTTTCATTTGTAGGATCGTGACCTAGTTGAATTTGAATTCGAATGTTTTAACAGGGCGCAGTAAACATATTACAACCCAAAATAACGTACACGCTTGATATTAACATATTTGATGTGGCAATAATGTAATGTTTGGATAGTACTATGAATTCAATTAAGGTGCTAAGAGGTATGGTTCTAAACGGTGCAGGCTAGTAGTCGATTTACACAACCATGTTTGGTTGGAAAAATAAATTAGAAATCGTTTGTTGTTTAAAGTTTGAAATCGATATGACAGACCGTATTTTAAATTTAGTAAACGGCTATTAATGAATAAACGTAAGAAAGCATTAGAAAGTTTAGATTTTAGATAAGAAAATAGTCACCTACTGGTTACTGAGCGAAGGACTCATTGGAGACCGTGACAGGTTACTGGTCATGTTTTTTAGTAGCGATTGTGGTCGGTGTTTCCTGCCGCTTGGAACTCCTGAAGTGATCTGGTTAAAGATTGACTTATGCCGTAGCTATCCCTTCCCAGAAGATTCTAGAAAATGCATAATAAATAAATTATGTTGGAGAGTTCAGAAGTTAAAAGTCTTCGCCTGAAAGTTGTACATCAAAACATCTGAACCACTATTCCGGGTGATGTCCCACAGGCAATTCGTGCGAATGTTTGAACCTGGATTAGATGTACAATTTCAATTTAAAATCGATGTTAAACAAAGGAGAAAGAAAGAATTGCGAAGTGAAATTGTGATGTTCAAGTCCTGCTTCGTACATCGTCTATAGTTGTCAAAGTGGTTAACTGTCGCTATTTTATATTTTCGTTATTTCCTCCTAGATTTTTTCTCCGATAATTTATAAGAACTCAGCTTAAATGGGTGTTTGTTAGAGTTAGCGTGGTTGTTCTATACATAAACTTGTAATTCATGGGGCCCAAATTATTAATAATTTCGAAATACAGATAGGGAAATTGTCTGAGGAGGCGCAGGAAGCCAGAAACAAAGATGCGAAAAGTGTTAAATTAGCACATACCAGGAAGACCTCAGTTAGGGATACAAACGAGGATCTATTTAAAAGGTTAATAATAACATCAGATCCATACCTAAGTGATGGAAATCGTTTGACGACTATGCATAAGCAGGACATAGACGAGGAAATGAGTGGTTTAATAAAATTTTCTGCAAGAAATGAACCCGTAGATTAAAGATTGGCTTATTTTAAATGAAACAAATAAAATCTCTAAAAACCATATAGCAAAGAAGAAACAAATATATAAAACAGAAACAGAAGGCAAACATTTGTATATCCTCACACATATATGTTGTTCAAGACTTAGGGTATCATTTGTCATAATCCATAAACAAATTACCGAGACATAACTCCAGAACCACTTTTTCATGTTGCAAAATGTTACGCCAAATGTCGTGTAACGCTCTAGAAAAGTCAATGGAAACGAGACTTTGACGAGGCTCCTGTGATTTTCGCTACACACGAATAAACTAGAAGAGTTCCTTAATGATGTAGTATTAATGAAAAAGTGAAAAAATGCTCCACTCTCCCGAAAATCTGCCAGAAATGTTGATACATCCATTTGCTATGAGTAAACATGAAGACATTTCATAGGTTTGACGAAAAATTATAGGATTTTCGAAAAAGAAACAAAAAATAGCACTAATTTAAAAAAAAACTCATGGTTAACATAATCTGCAGAAATATATTTCAGTCAGAAGGGTCACATATGATTCAGGAGAATTAAGAAGCGAAATAAAAATTAACAATGACCAAAGAGGAACCTTCCTGATGAACAAATGTTACGAAACTTAATTTATCAATGAGGCATAGCACTATGAATAAACTCTAAAAATTTCAACTTTCTATCTCAATTGGAAATATTTATGCGGTAAATTTGATGAGTCGGAACCACTCTGCGCCGCACCGGACGGGTCTATCATCATGCCTACTAAACCAGCAGAGATGCGATTTTTTTTTATCAGAGATCAAAGTTGTACTAAAAGCCTATTAGTTGTTCTAAGCTTTAAAAATGCATAATTTATACTGTCATACATAAATCAAACATAACAGTTTTCAGTTCCCTTTTACGAAAAAACACTATGTTAGTCACCTTACAATATATCAAATACAATTTGTTAAACTGGTAATTTCTTAATTATTTGAGGATCAAACTTAAAACTATGGTGGAGGCATCGCACAGTGGTTCATTTTACAAAAAAGCTGGATATATTCCTTTATTTTGGTCATAGAGAGTTCAAATTTTCAGAATTCACTCGTGGCACCATTTTATTGCATAATCATGTTAAACTTGTAATATTTATCGCGTCCTTGGACATGCCATCATGTTCTTGGAGCTGTATATTTCATTTTTCCCTATGAATATTGGTTTTTTACCACACCAGTTAATCGTTTAAATCATTTTGTATATATTGGGGCAAGGGATAACAATATGCGACCTGTAGAACATGGTCAAATTTCTTGTTTTCTTTTTATAATGCTCTATTTACTTTGTTAACATTATTTGAGTGGCTTGTGCTATTCATTGCAGGATGGGAATAATTTTATTTTGTTTAGTGCATCCCATAGCTGCTATTTGACCACGAATTTCATCATATATCATGTTGCGGTGGTTTTAGAAAGAGGTGCCTTGATGTAGATTACAATATGGAATGTACTTGATGAAATAGGATAACTCTCAACTGAAATGAGAGGTCTTACCGTGCTAAAATTGTGCTAGAATCCATGTATTACAGATTTTCACACAAGGCAAAAAAAATTCCAGAAGATTACGCTTTGCAGAGACATCCAGAAAGATGAATAAAGCAGGAAAAAATCAGCCTCACCCTGCAATGTTAAATAAAATAAAACAAAGTTAAACAAACATGTTCCAGTGGACTTAGAAAGTGGTGTCTTGGCATCATTATACTATGAGATGTACTTTATTAGAAAATGTGAGACTCATCCTGCAGTCTTCTGCATTTCGCAAGAAAAAAAAAAGAGTTTTCATTGTTTTTTTCTGTAATTTGACATGTAACAACGTGAAAAAAGATTTTTAAACATGTCTTCTGGGGGTCTCTGAAATTTGTCCCGATGTCAAATAGCCGCTATGGGATGCAATAAACAAAATAAAATTTATTCCCATCCTGCAATAAATTGCACAACCCACTCAAATATTGTTATCAAAGTAATGTTATCAAAACAAGAAATTTGACCATGTTCGCACATTATTACAGGTCGCATATTGTTATCCCTTGCCAAATATAAACAAAATGATTTAAATAATTAAATGGTGTGGTAAAAACCAATATTCATAGGGAAGAAATGAAAGATACAGCTCCAAGAACATGATGGCATGTCCAAGGACGCGATAAAAATTACAAGTTTACCATGCATATGTAATAAAATAATGCCACAAATGAACTCTGAAAATTTGAACTCTCTAAGACCAAAATGAATCATTATATTTTTTGAAAAATGAACCACTGTGCATCGCCCATTTCCTATCAATGTTTCTTCAAAAGGACCAAATGGTCCAGAAATGACTATATTTTATTTTATGTGTGCCTTAACACATATTTGTCTATAGAAAAATTCAATCCGGCAATGAATTTGAAATTCATTTCTCTTCATTCATCATATACGCATCTAGCATTTATTCGTTCTAGTAGCTTTAAATAGCGTAATAATCATCTTCCACTTCATTATGCACTTACAGAAAGCAAAAACAATTAATACAACTATCAATCTTGATATTTGCAAGCAATTATCTAAACCTCAAGGCCCTACTTCAATGTTGCGAAAATGTGATTGATGAGATATTGACAATAATGATTTTTCCATGTTGTTTCCATTCCAGTAAGTCGACTCCACTGCGAATCAGAGTCTTTCAAAATGGACCTCATATTGGACATCAATTCATGGCTGTATCCAATGGAATTAGGTATGTGTACTTCTTATATATTGGTATTCGTCAAACACGAAATATAAATTAAAAGCATATCTGAATGTAGATTATTACGTAGATTAGTAGATCGGTGCAACCTTCGGCGGGCGTGTGTTTGTAAATTTTGATTGGCACCGTAAAACCGGCCAAACAGCTGTAAATTACTAAATTTAAACTTGCACAAGTAAACTGAGCACCGGTGGAATGGTATTGAAGTATGGTGTGTTTGCAATTGGTTTACGATTGCCAAGTTTACATTAACTGAAACATTGCGACGTTCGAAAGTAATTTGCAATGTTTCAAATTTAACTATTTCGAATTACATTATAATTATAAATATATAATGTGTATAATGTGAGTGCTGCAAAGCGGCCAAAACAGTACCACTCTGAAGTTAAGTACAAGACCTAGCAACAAAACTTTATTAGCGTTTCTTATGGGCGGTGAGTTTCAAGTGTAGAATCTGTGACTTACATATGTTACGTAGTTAGCTCAAGTCAGTACAAATGAATAGTCTGCGATTTTTGCGATTTTCTTTTCGTACTGTGGAGCTGTGGTTTTTTTATAATTTAACACTGAAGGGTCCCTAAGTAAGGCGTCATAAATGTTCTCGGAAGTTTGAAGAGTGTAGCACTTGTAAGCCACATCAAAAAATTTCAACAAAAATACAGAATACAGATATGCATATCCCGCACATGTATATCTGCAATTTCTTTCGCGGCCTGTGGAGCAGATCAAAGATTCCGGATAATTATATACGGAACTGGCCATAAGGTGAACTTTTGTCGCAGATAAAGTGCCATTATCTGGGAAGCGAGCAGAGTGTTGTAGCACTTGAAAATCACACCAAAATAGGAAAAAGTACCTGAATGAAACTACTAGTTTCATTATAATAAATTAATATTTCCAATAATTATATAACAAAATGTTACAATATAGTGAAAGTATGTGTAGCGTTGTGTGCGTGATTATTTTTCATTATTATTGTAATATTTGTGATATGAAAGATTTTAATGATCGTCTGAATTTTGGGTTAATGTTTATCATATTTGTGTGTTTAGAGTTTTTACAACTGAATTAAGGGCCGTTGTCGTTTTCGTTATTTGTGTTTAAAATAGTCTTTCTTGTGTATTCAATATTAGGGAAAAAGTCAGTCAAGACTTTAATGGTAATTAAAACTTTAATGTCAATTAGTTTAATGGTAATTAATAATTGTGGTAATGTTTAATTTAGAGTTACTTTTAAGAAAATGTATTCAAACCATAAATCTCCTGCAACGATTTTTTGTATCTATGTGAAAATCTTCAAGTTAATGCATCAATGCCATATGCACACGAGTGGTAGTTCATCTTCCCATCCCCATGTTTAGAATTGTAGAGTAGGAATCTTGGAAAACTTGTTTTTGTTTTTTTGAAAATATTCAGTCTTGAGCATTGACTTTTGTTGAACTAGAGTTTCAACACACGTATTAACTCACAAGTTAAGATACCCCAATTCTTCGTCGTGTTGTTAAGTGCTTCACGAAGGAACAAATCATAAAGTAAAGGACTCCGATGTTAGACAACGTCGGGCACCATATGCATCTTTAACATTAGTATGTTTCGAATTGTCTCTTCGACATGATTCTCGTATTGAAATTGTGAAAATGTGTTATTTTCTGATATACTTTCGGCGTTTTTTTTTGTAATTTTCATTTGGAATTGCATTTTTTGCACTTCCTGCAATGAGTAAAATCCCCTTTAATTCTACGTCAGTGAATTTTAATGTTTTACTATATTTTTGCAATTCTAAATAACAATTACAAAACCAAATTATAGTTACTCCAACGTATTCAATTTTATAAATATGAAACTCAAAACATTTAACTAAGTTATTTACATAGATTATTTAAAACTAGTGTTTCATATATTTGGGTAAGAATGAATAGTAGGACGTAATATTATCAATGTAAATATACAATAAGGTTATCGGCCACTCATTTAGATAGCTATCCAATTGTAAACGAATTCAAATCATGCAAAAAATATTGCCAATATCAATAATGCATTCGAGTGCTGTGGCGTTCTATGTTATCATTTGTTTTTCCGCGATGACCAACTGTCAATTGCAAATGAGTCACCCGAGGGCGTGTTATTTTCGTATGCCTAATACGGCATCGGACAGCGCAATAAAATGCGTAATGCGCTCGTGCAACTCTTCTGTCGAAAGCGCACACCGCGCAAACGTCCGTTTGTCGCGCGTTGCGGCTGGCCTGCACCAACAGCGAAGGCCATGCGGGGCGAGGAGGACTTGGCAGGCGCCCGTTGCGGCGGCGCGCCGACAAAAGGGCCCTAATGTCGTTACTGTAATCTAGGTCAGTGACGTGACGTGCGGCGCAAGCACACACAGCAGGCGCACGTTGACGCACGGAAAGTTACCGGACTGCCGAATGGTTAAACGTACCTGCGGGGGCGGTAACAGCCCCTGCCGATTGGAAACCAATCATTCGGGCTGCAAATAATAGAAAACCTTGCAATGGCGCATTAGTTTTAAAGGTTTAGTTAAACACACTCGTATAAAAATAAATATACTGCTCTCATATGGCACGTTTGCCATTGCGGGGGCGGCTAGCGACAAGGAGGGAAGATATTAGCGAGAGCGCCGTGTGCCCGGTGTATCGATTCTGCTCGACATTGGGCGCTGATAACGTCAGTGGGAGAGCCTGTTATATTTGCTGCTTTCATATAGCAGTGCTTGTCAAACGTTGAATATAGAAGTGAAGACACAATCTTCTACCGTCGTAACGTTATCATTAAGCACACATTATCCACAGATGTAGTGGCGGATTAAGGACGTCTGAGGTCCTAGATATTTTATGTTTGGTGCCCCCCCCCTTCTAAACCTCCTGATGGAGGCCTTCTATGCTGCTGGGCCCCTTTATTCATTGGAGCCCCTAATGGATAATGCCTCACTGCAAGGATGAATTACCTATATAGACGAGCCTCATTCCCATCACCTAACAAAAATCGTCATCCTTCTAAAACATCTTTCTGAATATACTTTCCACAGTGCTTTGCAAAACTAACCTCCGTAGATATTTCGAATACTCCTTAGGATATGCATTCTACAAATCAAACCTATCCAGTCAAATCGGCTTGGAAAATCATTAACACATTCGCTCTCGAACCTTTTTACGAATCAATGCAGGACCTCCTTCAACCTAGTTTTCATAATTACATCTAGGAGACAACACTATCTCAGTTGCAATGCGTAGGTTAGTATTTTGAAATAACTAACCCAAGAGTCTGCTGAAAGCCTATTCCAAGGTCGTTTACAAATTGAAATAATCCGATTTCCATAGGGACCTCACTATCTTTCTCAAATCAATTCCACTTTCCCCATGGTATCATTGTATATCACCTTCCTACAGTCCTTCCGCGAAAACCTTGTACTTTATTCTTCGGGTTCACCAAGAAGTACCTGATGAACCACACGTTGGAAAACACTGTTCCATGATATGCAGTGTGGATGTACGAAGTAGCGATCTGTATTCGGGTGCGCTTTCCATTGCGAAACTGCGAGGATGATGAAGTTGCATTCATGAGCGCATTGGCAGTGAACGAGCAAATCGCCGACCAATGTCGGCGTTATCGAGCGTCGAACAGCAGGACGCACGCACACGCGCGCCAATCGCATGTGTGCCGCCGCTATGGCAGGAATGGCGGTGCGCTGCGTTTGCAGCACGGCTGTCTGCTAAATCAGCGCCCGCCAGTGTTGTATGGTCGTCTCTCTCGCTGTTTTTCTCTCCATGTGTTGGTTGGCGTACGTACGTGAAAAGCAGCCGGCGCATCCAAGTTCAATGCCAAGGTTGGGCCCGAGCGCCTGCGCGTCGTCCTGCGATTCCTGCTACCGGGGCCGCCTTACTGGGGCCTCCTGGACATTGCGTAATACGCCGCCAGTACCGCCGCCACGTCTGCAACGCAACGCCGATCGAGCAACAAACACAACACAGAGCAGCAGGCAGCGGCGCAAAGAGAACCACCAGCAGGCAGCGGGACACGGTCCGTATTTATTTACGTTGCGCGCCAGTCAACGTCAACCATCCGACATGTCGAAGCACCTGATTGTTGAAGAGCTCCTGACGGAAGGGCGAATTTTTACATTTTGGAAAAATTTTCAACATGTTTTATTGCCCATAAGTTTGGTTTTCAATTGGCCTACAGTCGCCACCCGGCTTTGACAAGCGCGCGCGTTGTCTTTCTGTTCCTTTTTTCAAATCGCAGTGCGACATATACTATTCTGACCTACAATATGGAAAAAAATGCAGCGGTGCAGCCAATGTTGTGTGTGCAATATTCATCATCCTGCGAGTTGACGCAGTAACTTGGAGATTGATCGAAATTGGAATTGGGAAATCGTAGATCAAGGTGATTCTCATTATATTAATTCCCATCATCATTATCAAACATCATTGCACGTAACAACGTTGAAGGTAAATCGCGTGGTAAATTTTTCAAAATACATTTTTCTGTGGGATATTTTGTGTTTTGCACGTTTTCATCAAAATTGCTATTACTGGATGATGCCGGGCCCCCCATATATATGTAAGCAACAAACACACCGACATACAACAACGTAGCAGGCCCCGTAGCACACGCAGGCCAAGGTCGTCGAATTTTATAAATGTTACGTGTTTCGTACATTTAACAACAGCACATACACACATTTGCCGATGGTTGAGTGTGGCGCGATTTTCGTGAATTGCTTTTGTTGCTGATGTCGTCGACGCTCACAATGCGCTATTAGAACAAGAGGTGCTCTAAGGTATTGCCTTCAATTATATTTTTAACGCTCGAACCGACGTCATTGCGCTAATTTGCGAACATCGTTCAAATAAGACTATACTTGGCATAGTCGAATCATGAATTTGGCACGTTTTGGGCGGGTTTATAGGTATAGCAAATTCGAAGGCATATGCAAACAGCAGCACTGCAATACGGTGGCAGCCAATGAAATTTTGCGGATGGGCGGCGGGCACGTGGAGGTATGTTGGGGCACATATCGAGCAAATTTACGATTTGAGGCCCCCTGGTTGGTTGGATGCGATGCGGTTGTTTCGCGAGCGCATACACTGTACGCGAGACGAATTATGTATAGGAAAGCGTTGCATTCGTGGACCGGGGACCGCCTGGCAACAACAAAAATTCGGCGACGAATCTGCTCTCACTGCGAATTATATTTACAAATCGAATTTTTCTGGTATTTGCAGAGTTTTCCAGAAAACTGGAAAGATATGGTAAACTTAAAAATTAATTTGTTGGAACATTAAATGAATTTTTGAACAACATATGTTCTCGTCAATGGCATATAAGTAGTATATTGAAATACGGAATAAATTTAAAAGTACTATTTTCTCCAGATGCTATCTGTGATATCGTGCACTTAGACTTTACCACCTGTAAAATTTTAAAGATGGCGGGTTCCTCAAAACCATACTTTGAGGTGCATTACACAATAAACGTGGTCAAATTTAAAACCACTAAATAGTTTTAAAAGTTTTAAATACATTAAAACCATATGATATTTAACTAACAAAAGTCTTCTCAAATGCACATATTTTCTTGTTGCCTTGTTTCTCTAAAATTGCTGATGCAAGTACACATTTTCCTAATAACCACAAAAAATGCGCTGTATGGCACGTAGCAATCGGACAATTCAAACTCGTTCAGAACTCACGACTAGCGCGTAATAATGATAATAATGCGATGAGCACCAGCCGTCCGTCACGACAATGAATCGGGCACACCACCATCATCACTCACACACAAGCGCAAACGGCAGTCGGCCTGAATGAAGACTTTCGTGCGCTCGCGAATGGTTTGATGAACGTTCGAACGGATTGTAAATGGAACGCGGAACCGTTGATCGAACAACAATTGCGGTTTTTATCTCGTTGCTCATTTTTTTACATGCACAGCTCGCAAATTTCAACTTAATTGTGCCCACACCAACACGTTACATTCAAACACGTTCACTGCATAATGTAGATTACGTGTGAAACTGGTGCTGATTGCGAAAATCGGATTTCCCGATCCCTAGCAACTGTGCTGGGGCTTTTCATTCTTACGTCTAGCATCTGCGTCATCGGAGAAGCTAGCGGAAAATCGATGATTTGCGTAGGTGCGTGAGTTGGATTTATTACCGCAACGTTCAAGTAAGCGAATGAATTTTGTAAAGGTTTTTTGTTGATGTTATTTGTTGGTGGCATTATTATATTGTACATCCTAGAATGTAGAATAAATTAATGTTTTTAGCTGAAATTCTTAGGAGCAATGCTTTTTGTGCAATGTTACGCAATACTTTGTAATGTTTTGTTTACTTCTGTGGGTTTGTTTGGGTGCTCAGCGCGCGTTCGCTCGCGGAGAATAAAACGTCTCGTGGCGGTGGCGGCCACGAAGGAGCGCGATCTGACAAGGCACGAGGATATTGATTTCCTGCTCCAATTTGTTGTTTTTCTGTGTGCAGTGGCGGCAAGCGGGTTGTGCTTGCCCTAGTCTCGTCGCGTGTGCGCGTTACAAAATCTCGCATCTCTCTCTCCCTCTCTCTCTCTCTCCCCCCTCTCCCCCTCTCTCTCACCCTCTCTCTCTCTCTCCTTCTCTCCCTCTCTCTCTCTGTAGTGTGCACCGTGGCATTCGCCAGTGCAGTGTTTTCCACCGAGATTTCCATTTCCACCGGCGCGCCGCTATTGATCCACCACAGCATTTCCACGTCGTTCTGCTGCGGCGCAGATGGGCCAGCGTAGTGCAACCACACGATACCACGAGCGCCATCCCAACGTGATTTTCCTGCACCACGATTATTCGGGATGGCCCACCAAACAACGAAGTGCAATCATAGGCGTGATGGGGGGAAGCGTTCGTAATCAGCTGGCTGGCGAAATGGGTGCGGCAAGAAAGTGCTGCCCCTAACATTGAAACGCACGCGCTGACTGCAGGACCACCTTTCCTGCACTCTACCCCCCCCCCTCTCCTTCCTTTACCCTGTGGAGTCAGTGTTAAGGGCAAGGACGTGACCCTTGCGCGGGCTTGGAATACTTTCACGACGTTCGAAATTGCGCTGTTTTATAGCCAGGTCATAAACAACTCATTCACAATCCATGAAGGATTGAAAATGTGCGAAATTTCACTTGCAAGTTAGAGTTTTCATATTTTCTTTAAACGCTTTTATATCCGCACAAATTGTGTGTTGCCATGAAGAGTTAAGGTAACCTTGAGAATAATCTGTACAATCTCATGATTGTAACTTCAATCAAACTCGGCACGGTTCAAAGAACTGGTGTGCGTTTTTATGACGCTAATTTGCCGCAGTCTTTCAAAGTTTAATTTATATCCACCTAGGCGTATAAGAATTTATGTAATTTCTATATTGGTAACGTTTTGTTGTTTGCTCATCGAGGATTGGCCGGCTGGTTTCTTCTTCGAGCGGTGGTTGTGCGCATGAATCGCACACTTCTCGCCAACTTTGTGGTTGCGGTGTTAGTTACCTTGTCGCTGTTATATAACGAATCGTATTTTTAGTCAAGGCCAACTTCTGTATGTACACAGTATTTGTCTACCACCGCTCGTATTTGTGCTTTTGCGCCATTGTGTATGTGTGCGTGTACCGTGTAATGGTATGGCATGTCTTCGCGCAGTTTCGTATTCTTCGCAGACTTGATGAGCAGACCTGCACGCATTCTTCTTACAGCGCTGTTCTTCAGTTGCGAATCGACGGCGAGGTCCTCGTGACTCTTCGGCTGGCTCTTCTGTTCTGTACGAGATTCTTGCAGAAGACACCGGCCGGTGTATTTCTTTGCGCCGGCGGTGTGATGGATATGAGCAATCAGCGATTGTGCCACTTGCATTGTTCGCCGAATTTCACCGCACAAGTGCCTGTGTGCGCCGTGATGAACTTGGAGATAATTCCACTCTCTCGAAGGATTACCGCCCGTGTTGGGAACGCCGTGACCGACGAGTTTCGACTTCAAACAAGTCGCATTTTCGCGTGATTGATGGTGCGATTCCAATGGAACGCGCTCTGCCTGACTTGATAATAACCCACGTTGTCAGTCTCATGGCTAGGAATTAGGCGCAATTCGGTTTTGGTTTACCCATTGTGAGTCTGCGTTTGATTGGTTTTGGTCAACGCTGGCAGGAATCGGCCGCAAGACCATTTCCCGACGCCAATTGCTGCTGTGATTTGTATAATTCCAATTAACGGGATTTAATTGGAGGTGCTAAAGTTAATCGATAGGAAGAGTGATGAGGTGGCTAGTCATAGTCTTTAAATGAACTCGCTTCATCCTTTTGCCGGTCGGGTGAAACATTATATTTTAATAGCGCCGCTCTGCAGACATAATTTTGCTGCGCACCGCACTAGTAATTGGAATAACTGAATCTTAACCGTGAAGGCGCAATTAAATTACATCTAATTGGATTTGTAATTACCGACACCTAGTGATTTTACCAAAGCGATATTTTATCTAAGAATATTTCTTGGATATCTACTAAATTTACAAGAAATAAACATCAATTGTTGAAGGTTACCAAATTGTATTTTTTAAGGAGACAAATTCCGTTTGGTTTTGGCGACGACGTTACGTGAGGATGGCTACCCCGATGGAAACGACTGGAATCCGCATGGTACCAAAAACAGTCAGGGCTCACGTGCCGCAAGTTTCGAGTACGTGATGTCTGGAAAGGTCTACCGGATCGAGGGAGACGAAGCTGCGAATGAACCCTCAAGTCGATTGTAAGTACCGAAGTTTAATTAAATAACGCTTATTTCTATTCGAATGTAGCAATGGTACTCGAATTGTTGGGATCCACCCTGTGTTGACTGTGTTTTTAAAGGAGTGAACACAGCTGGTGGTATCTCAGTGATTTGGTACCACTAATCAACTTTATCTTAAGTCACACGCCAAAAATGTTTTTTTTTTCTTTCTTGAATTGAATATTGGCTACAAAATTCAATTTTTTTCATGGTACCCCTACTTTTATTCTGCTACCCTTAGTTCAGCAACCATTGAATGTCGCGGGTGTGCTAAAGAGACTGGGTCATTCAGAGAAATTTGATACAAATGTACTAACATGTTTGGCATGTGACTTTGGCAATACGTAACAGGAAAATCCACCTAACTCCATCTGTAAGCAATCGACCGCAGTTGGAAACTGGTGTAAATTTTCACACGTGGCGCTGCTGCGTCTGTAGGCGTAAAACACATGCTTCGATTTTCCCCGCGGAGGCCAACTGGTGGCAGATCGGTGGTCTTATGTAACCATCATGAAAAAAGCCCTCGTTATATTCACATTCGTCGGAAATGACGTATTGGTGCAATATGGCCAAATTGGCCAAAATGTGGTCATTTCCAAAAGGAGTACGTAATGCCCTTTGAATATACGTTATTGTTGCGCATGTTTTATTTTTGTTGCCGAGATTATATTTGCGATGCCCGAATCACCTTCGCCGTTTTGGCCCACATTAGCAGATTCTGATCTAAATCGGGTGGCCCCGCATGCATGCGCGCACGTAGCTGCCGTACAGCGAGCAGATGCGCGACGTTTTGCGGCGCGTCCTTGCATTTTTTCGTTTGTCGCAACCGACGCGCGAGCACTCCTCGCAAAAATTACTGGCACTTGCTCCACTCTTGCACACGTGTCCTCTTGACGCTCGCGTGTTGGTGTCCTGCCGTTGCCTATGTGTAAACGTGTGTGCGTACTTTGAGGCAAACCTGTTACGATCGGGTACCACGAATACCACTCGCGGGTACCTCAAGGTGCTTTATTAGAATGATGTAATTTGAGCCGAATGTTGAAATAACTTCTGGTTTTTGTAACTATTCATTTTCATAAATTTTCTTAACTGCAACAATATTTACTCATTTTGGGGACTTTTATGGAAATGTTAACAATGATTAAAGGCGATAATTGTTGCCAAAAAGGTGGTCCTGGCTATGAGCCTACGGACGGGTCGGCAGTTGACGCGTGATGCTTATTTTCTGCGAGTGTGCACGCTTGATGCGGCTCTCCGGCAAGATTCGGGCGCTGCCTGCGTTGCATAATGCAGATTGTAGTTATTTAGAGACGGTGTAGCCGATGTGGGCTGGCTGTCGTTGACGTTACGAACGGCCGAACAGTGTGCGCGGTTTGCTCTCAGCTGTTCGAATCTCCGAAAAATCTTAGCAGACCGTCAGTCTGCAATCACATTCAGCGCATGAATTACCCTAATATTTGCGAGGTGAACATTTCACCTTTTAGCGCAGTGCCTAGCAAACAAAGATCTTTGTGCAAGTAAAACTTGACTGAAGGATACATACATACGGAAGTATAAGTGATTTGATCCTACTCATTATTCCATCCTCTTAAGAATTATTCTAACAGTAAGACAATAACAATTGCTATGGTAAACCATTATTCTCTCCCTCATTTTTTATTGTTTGTGGCGTGTATGTGTGTATTGGCAATTGGCAGTTTCACGTTCGGTTTTTTAGTCCGTTACGCAATCGTGTGATTATGGCTAATAAAAAATAGCAAATGCG
Organism: Mimaenictus wilsoni; assembly: GCA_027575185.1. NCBI lineage: Eukaryota > Metazoa > Arthropoda > Insecta > Coleoptera > Staphylinidae > Mimaenictus > Mimaenictus wilsoni. The sequence goes on from JAODAC010002525.1 coordinate 18,037, forward strand.
ATTTGCAGCTTACATGTTCTTTACCCTAATAATCTAATTACCGGTCGCATGGTATTGTCGTGTGCGTTTTTCTTTGTCTCTTACATTTGCCATTTCACTTGCAATAAAAGAGCTCTCGTTGTAGGTTAGAGACGCATATGTATTTTGGGGTAAAGATCGTGTGTCTGTGCGAAAAGAATCGAATGTGAAACAGTCTTGGGCTGCGTGCCAGAAGCGCGTTTACACTTTCTTTCTGTCATTTGTAAATGCACTATCTGGTACGACACTCCAAGATGACGAACGCTGCCCTGCCCACATCTCAAACATCCCTATGCATTTTATGCGTACCATAGCAACGAAAACAAAATGGCACTTGAGGGACACAACAGGGAATATGGCCGACAAGACGGCGTCATTTTCGGTGGATGTAACAGTTAAACTGTCATCGTAACGCTGTAATAAAGTGTGGAACGTCATGTGCAACGTCCAGTTGTCAAAAATCTATAATTATCTCGTGAAATCATACGGTATATCGTCGGTTTTCATGTATAATTTGCCGCTATACTTCCATCACAAATGTTTCCAGCTATGTATAACCAGTTGGATGTGTTTAATCATAAGTTTGTATAAATTTTATTATAAATCTATCTAATAGTTGTAAGTCATAGTTTTGTAATAAATTACATTACATTCTTGTTTCAATCAGTTTTGTACATATGTTGTAAACGATAATAAATTGTAGAAAATGAACCAGTACTATTTGAAATGGTTTAAAATGTAGTAAAAATGTGTGATGTTAACATATAAAACTGGTAACATTTACTAATAACATCGTAAAATACATTTTTGACATCGGGCCAAGAATTTATGAATTTTTGGTACTTTTTAAGCAGCAGTGAATCCAAGTAAATTATTAATAGTTTCCTAAATCCTCCGTATTATTAAATATGCAATTAGCGTAATGAGTCATAACACATTGCAGCAGAAGGAATGTTGTCTTTTATTTCTACAGCTGTATGGTAGGTGGGTGGATTCGTTGTGTGTGGAAATACTGGGAGACGATCCAGATTTTCATGTCGCATTCAGTATATATTTATCTAAGATGCAAAAGATAAACGCGCACTATTTGCGCTACATATCACTCAGTACGTGTTGGACGCGATGGCAGTGTGGTTAGCTGGTTGTGTCGTTTGATTTTGGTATCACGACCACTATCCATGCTACCTTTGTGTTTAACGCTCTGTTCCTCTCTACAAGATGGCGTCCATCGTAAATTTAAAGTAATTTACCTGAATGTGGGTTACTAAAAGTGTTTTTGCTTTTTTAGGGCAGCGTACGTGTCTTTTGGAGGACTTTTGATGCGGCTACAAGGTGACGCCAACAATCTGCACGGTTTTGAAGTGGACCAACAAATGTATCTGTTGATGAAGAAGTTGGCCTTCTAGGTGAAGCCTGCGCATGATTTAAGTCTTTTGGAAAGGCTTAAGTGTTGGGAGATGGAAATTTCGAGGATGTTTGTAATCAACGTCTTTACTGAATAGTTTTTTTTAATAAACTTTTTATTTTTAACTGTCTAAAATACTCATGTTCATTCTGACAAATGAAGTGAATGTTTTACTTTGATTTCTTTTTTCTTAAAAAAGGTGTAGTTTAATACGGTAAGTATACAAAATACCGCTCAATGAATGTGATCTTAAAAATCACCTGTATTTTCTATCGTAACTTTAAAATAGTTGAATTTAAGAAAGCAATATTATATGGATTTAAACCAGCAATAGATACTTTTAATTAGGGTTTGCCTTTTTATCCCGGCGCTTTCACCAAAAGTAAACCACTTTTCAAAGAAACTATGGCGTTGAAATTTTTTCGTTTGCTTATTTCATTTTAGTAAGAGAAAAAATGCTCAGTAACACATGTAGAAAAAATTTAGCAACGGAATAACAAAGTTTCGAATTACCCGAAGGGAAGCGTACGGTCCCTCATTTTCATAATTAGAATTTCAACGAAAAAAAAAAGTTCGCAGGCAAAATTCGCAACCGCAAAAACCTTGGAACAGAAGGCAAGCACTCTAAGGATTACACAACGTAAGCGATACAGCTGAACGTGCTTTGAAAATTATTTTTAATCAAACGGCTCAAAACGGCATAAAATCCCGTTAACACAAGTTATTTCTATATACAAAAAGTTTCATTCAATTTGGTGGAGGACAATTGGAACACTCTCCTTGTTAGATATATTTCTTGGATCAGTGTCCGGGTTATTTGATATTTTGAAACCCAAGTATAGAGGGCATTAGTTTATATGTCGCATTACGAGTGTAAAACTTCTGATCCAACTCACACGCGACCACTACAATAACAAAATATGTTGCATTATTATGAGTTATTTCGATAGCCATTAAAACATATTTATTATTATTTATGAGTTATTATATTTCTAATATTGCGACACACTTGCAGAATTATTCTAGAAATTTAGAGGTTAGTTTTAACTTTTTATTTCAATCATTTAAACTACGTTTATTATTAATTATATGAAATCTAGTTGCCTTGTAATAATCCGCTATATTTTCGGTTTATAAAGACAAGATATGAGACATGTGGCATTAGTCCACAATGGAGTGAGTTATTGCAAATGTTATGCGACTTATCGGAATTCACCTTACACCAAAATGATCGTACGCACAAGGGCCGTTACCGTAACGAGGAAGCTGCACCCGCGTAAACTTATCGCAATGAGGTTCGCCCGTGAAGGCAGGCTTGTCGGCAGATACCTTACGCCTTAATTTTCGTACTACGTATTCGTTATACTCATGTTCGTTCAATAGTTCAAACACTGGGAATCGTACGCCTGCTGATCATCATCACAAGTGTGTACATGGACAAGTTATGGAAACCTTCTTCTCATCATGCCTGAGTTTTATTTTCTTACAGCAATTTCAGTTTAAATTTGGTGTACTACTCATGTGCATGCTCTGTGCGAATATGACTTTGAGAATTCGAAAGTAACTCATGTTTGCAATTTTAAATGAGTTGAATAACTTCAATGGTAAACGGGTAATTTTTCAGGGCATCTCTTACCTACTTTTGCCAATAGGTTGATTCGTTTATTTCTTTGATATTTCATTGGAATAGTTATGAAAAACGTAATTATTACTCTATTTCCTATCTCCTTTACTGGACATCATCTTTTCTTAGAAAATTGACGTAATTGTTAATTTACCATTTGCATGAATGGGAATTTGGAAATCATGCTCAAGAATACGTATAGTATCCTGGAGCGCCGGTGTCAATGTTTTTGTCGTTCAACGAGTTTGCCTATAATTTTAGTTATGTGGTGGTCCAGGCTTACAGTTGCTTAGTTGCATTAGTTTTAACATTAGTTTTTGTATTTCTTCTAGGATTATTACACTGTCTAATGTCAATGTCAACTCTGCAAATCTTCCAAATCTTCACATCTGTTGCCACTCTTTGCATATATTCCAAGCACAGGTATATATTTTCTCTTCGGCCCTAGCGCTTTTTCTCTGCTTTACTTATACTAATGCTCTTTTTCTAAGGCACACTCGAGGTTTTTTATCTGTCTTTACCTCGAGGACTTATTTTTCTGCCTTCGAACATGTAACATCGCTGATAACTTCACCTTTCTATTGTTTTTCGCTATTTTATTGTACTTTGATAAATAAATCTATTCGTTATTCTTAAAACAATTGCATCATTTAACGCAATCAACGGCACACCGTACCCCAGAATTATAATTCTTAGTTTTTATGCGTTGTGTTCGCATCGGGCAGTTATTCTGAGCGATCCTGTGTGAAATGCGCTGGTGGTAGGACGAGGGCGGCGTGCCGCGATTGGTTGTATGTGCGCAGAAAGGGATGGTATTGCCTTCTCCCGCTCAAAGTTGGAGGTGGAGGCGTGATGAGGATAACTTACGTTTCAAGAATTTTCTTAAAAAACTTTAGTCATGTGGCGGCAACCCATTGCCGCACGAACAATATTAGGATCAACAAACCACAATCACAATCAGCATCAATAAACCATAATCTGCACGTAATCAACATCCGCCGAGACTATACATCGAAAATGCTGACATCTCAAAATCGACACGGCGCAACGAGATCGAGACCACGTGTTCTGATGTGACGAACTAAAGAAATGGTCGCGTCAGCATGTTCACCTGCTATCGACATTTCATCATCACATTCATTCAGTCACTCAATCAGCTCGACACCGAAGATCGTCACCGAAGTCCACCAACAGCGAGCCCAACAGCAGCAGCCGCCACCAGAGAGTCCACACCGAGCCCGTCGCCGGCCGCCTCCAACGACTGCACCACCGCCAGCAGCCGCCACCGAATCCGCTACCGGCTGTCGTCACCAGCGAGGCTCACATCAACCTGCCTGCCCCGTCGACCAGTACGAGCTGATCGTCTCCAGCTGCCGCCTCCGCCTGGATCTCCTCGTTACCTTAATCTTATTCATCTTATATTTCATTTCATGTATTGTAGTTGTTCGGGCGTATTGTATAATTTTGTATTTTTATGTTGGCAACACGTATGAGTTGGGTGCACTGCGTTGCATCGGGTGAGGTCGGAACGGAAGTCGGGCAGTTGAGCGCTGAAGGAAGGTTTTCTGAGGGGACCCGCTCTTTCTCGTTTCGGCCGTGAGAGAAGGTAGTTATACCAATAAACATCTAAAAACACCATCCGGCATTTCTTTCTTCAGTCAATTTCAGACTCGCGACTGAGCATCGAAGTGGTATTCTCGTGTAAAAGCGAGACACGAAATTCTGGCAGATTATCCGGGCTGCTCAACAGAGGTACAATAAAATCCCACATCGACGAGCGCGAGATCCACACACAATGGCACAAGAAAACACGACACCGCTTCCGCTACTAGTTCCGCAGCCAGGTCCCGCAATCGCATCGCCTCCAGTCACAGCCACGATCCCGCCGCCAGTGCCAATCAACCATCAGCCGGCATACACAGTTCGTATCACACCTCGCTAACGTCAAGCTGCCTGCACGCCACGATGAAGACGTCGAAACTTGGCTAGCAATGGTGGACAACTACTTCGAAATGTTGGGCATCACATCAAACATGCACAGGTACACGCTGCTACAGAACCACCTCAGCGCCGACGACCGAAGAAAAGTCGCAGACATCCAGCGATGCCCACTAGGCGATGGTTCTTACAATCTTCTCAAGAGCACACTCTTGCAGCGATTCGGTGTGTCTCGCGACGAGAAGGTGCGAAAACTACTCGAGAACGAACTCCTAGGCGACCGAACACCGTCGGAGTTCCTCAACCATCTCAAGAATTTGGCAGGTACAGGCGTTTCACAAGATCTATTACGCATGCTTTGGCAGGACCGTTTACCACCGCCGATGCAGTCCATTCTCGCCGCACAACCGAACGCCTCCCTCGACAACCTCGCCATCATCGCCGACGGTATCCACCGTGTGCCTCACCAGTGGGCGATTCCACCCTCTCCGGCGCCGCCACCGAAGACATTCCCACCTGCACCTCCGCCGAGAACGTATGCACCAGTACCGACAGCATCTCCAGCAACAGCATCGACAACCACGAAGCTGGAGGAAGAGGTCAGCGAGCTGAGAACTATGTTGAAAACACTCATGGTCATGCAGATGCAGCTTAACGAATAGCAGCAGGCAAACAAAAACGAGATAAGCGAGATGTGGACCACTCACACATCCAGATCTTCCGAAAGAGACACAGACCGACCAGCATTCCGCCCATCTTACCGCAGACGAAGTAAGTCACGAAACCGTGAAGATAAATATTATTGCTATTATCATGCCACCTTCGGTCCACGTGCTCGCAAATGCCGCAAACCACGCCACTTCAACGGGAAACGAGCTTCCCGGCAATCAGTAAGTACAACTGCTGATTGTCGGGTTTCTTCTAAACATTTATTTATGAGAGACATCGTCCGACAAGTACCTCATTGACACGCAGACTACGCAGTGCGACTATGAGCTTGCAGCAGCGGCTTCCGCTGAGATTGCCCATGGCCGTTTCTAATTGTCGACGTCAACAAACCCATTATCGGCGCAGATTTTTTATCGCACTATGGTTTCCTCGTCGATATACAAAACAGCTGCCTGGTCGACAATATCACGAAGATCAAGTCATACGGGAACGTGTCGGAATGCAATGCACCGAGCATCAAAACAATCATTCGGGTGAGCGAAACATCATACGACGACCTATTGACCCAGTTTTCTGAGATTAGCCGACCTTCCGCAACACCAAAAGCAGCATATCACAACACGGTACACCATATCCGAACCACGCCAGGCCTGCCATCCGCACAACGTCCAAAACAATTAGCTTCCAAAAAACATCAAGCCGCCTGGAGAGAAGACCAGCAAGCCACCGCAGCCGAGATGGTCTACTGTCAGCTACTGCACCTCCCAGGGGAATTCTTCGCCGACTCCGCAACCTACGAAGACGCTAGTTCCGAAATATGACGACGACGGAACCACGACGTCACGGAACGAAGAAGACTTTCGTCCACAAATCCCTCGCTCATTGCGAGCAGGTCTTTCTTCGCCACGACGCCGTCCGCATCGGTCTCCAGCCGCCATACGATGGCCCGTACACCGTCATCTACAGGTCAGCAAAAACATTAACCATTTCCATCCACGGCAGAGAGGTAAAAGTAACAATTGACCGTCTGAAGCCCGCCTACACCACCGCAGAGGCAACCTACGAAAAAGAAGATGATGACAACGACCCTACCTGGTTATCTTTTCCACTACATTTCCCGCAGCAAGACCGTCAAACTTCCACCAACTTGCTGCCAACGATATCCCAGGTACCGACACGGTTATCCCCGAAAACCGATTCGCCCATACCCACTGCTAGGTCGTCACCGCCCAGCCCGGGCAAGGGCCATTCAACAACCAATATTCCTTCCACAAATACCGCCATTCCTACCTCGTCAACCCCGCCACCGCCTTCCTTAGCAAGTCACGCCACACCGCCAGCGAAATCGATACGAAAAGTCACCTTCAGCCTACCAACAAGACAATCCTCCAGGATTAGGACTACCACCAGGAGGTACCAAGCAGGCTTCCCCTAACTTTTCTACTAGCAAGGGGGGTACTGTGGCGGCAACCCATTGTCGCACAAATAATAATAGGATCAACAAACCACAATCACAATCAATAAACCATAATCTACATGTAATTAACATCCGCCGAAACTATACATCGATAATGGCGCAGCGAGATCGCGACCACGTGTTCCGCTGTGACGAACTGAAGAAATGGTTGCGTCAGCATTTTCACCTGCTATATACAGTCGACATTTCGTCATCACATTCATTTAGTCACTCAATCAGCTCGACACCGAAGTCCACCAACAACGAGCCCAACACCAGCAGCCGCCACCAGAGAGTCCGCAGTCACAGAGAGTCCACACCGAGCCCCTCACCGGCCGCTTCCAACGCCTATACCGGCGCCTGCAGCCGCCACCGGTTGTCCTCACCAGCGAGGATCACATCAACCTGCCTGCTCCGTCGACTAGTACGAGCCGATCGTCTCCAGCTGCCGCCTCCGCCTGCATCTCCTCGTTACCTTAATCTCATTCATCTTATATTTCATTTCATGTATTGTTTGCGCGCGGTCAAACATATTCATGTTTGAAGTAGAAATAGTGGTAAGTCAGTGATCGTTAAGGATGCAAGGAAACTGAGAGTACAAAGAAAAAGAAGAAAGAACGCCCAGCGAATAGCAATGGACGTCGTAGAGGACATGTAGTCATTTAGTTATGTTTAGTTTATTTATTGGTGGGGAATAAATTCCCACACAGTAAAGGGTTCTTTTACAGGGGCTGGTTATTGGGCTATCGCCCAATCCTGCTCATTTATCCGAGGTTAGCACTGAGACTCAATACGTGGGAGTCAATCGGGACAACAGGCAGAAGAAATTACAATACGAATAATTCAAGCCACATTTTGCGGTAATACCGGTATACAAATCACATGGCCACAGGGTTTTGATGTAGAGAACTTTTATTCGGCCCATTATTATTTACGGATGTGAAACCTGCATCCTGGATGAAATGCGAATTGACACATTTGAAAGAAAATTCTGCGTAGGTTTCCGAGTCCAGCCCAAGGAAACCACGAATTCAGAAACCGATACAATAAGAAAATATATGATACATTGCAAGAAAATGGGATTCTTCAGGCGATCGAAGTACAAAGAGCCGAGTAAGAGTAAGCCGATTTGAAGAACGAAGAATAGATAGGGAATGTACAACTAATGAATGAATGCAAACTTTCAAAAAGTTCTTAATGGAGAAATGCTGAACAGAAGGACCGAAAAAATATTAGACGAAGTAGGAGAAAAAAACGAAGACAGAGAATTTACTCCAGGTCCGACCTGGTCTCGCTACTGACGGTATAATTCTGCTTGCTGTGCATACTCTGGGCATATGGCCCAGCTTTTGTCCGAGTTCTTATCCCAGATTCGGGTGACTAAATATAACACATTATCAGAATAGAGAGGGTAAAACAGGCATACCAACAAACCAGAATAGGCCGCGACCAGCATAGGACTTACAATTAGTATAAACACTAAAATATTTAATCCGGTACATATTTGAAACTAGAGGCCAGAACAATATTTGGCGGATCAGTTGTATCAACGAACTTGATCATGATAGTCAAATATATTAAAATTCAGCGACTACAAGAAAATGTGCAGAAGCTGCCAATTGTATAACACAAAACATATATTATACATATATTAAACATCCAAAACTGGGAAATGTACCAAAGTACCGGGTAGAGTGAAGGATTCGATTGGGGGAAGGACAAGGTTCAATAATGGACGGTCGATACGTAGATAATGTTGTGCCGATGTGTATTGACATTATTATTCGTAATAATTTAGAATCGCAATTAAAAATAGACATAGCACCTATCAATTTGAACTTTAATTTAAAACCCATATTATCGGATGTACAGATTATTTATAATGAGGTGACTTTAGGAGCTACGCCAATCATGCTTTTGGTAGTATTGAACTTCACAATTTATTTTTAAATAATAATTACAAATTTTATACAAGTAAATTCATCGAAACTTGTGATTTAAAAGTCCGTAATTATTCTCATCTTTCAAAGTTTAGAACACAAGATACATCTTCTTATTGTCAACCTGCTGAACTCATGAATAAGATAATAAAAAAGCGTGCACAAGGCAAATGCCAATTGTAATACTATTTACTGTAAAATACGTCAATATTCTTCACCTGAAGTAAAGGCACTCGACGCTAAATTCTCCTCATTGTAGTTTAATCTCTTTGCGCCACGTCGGGGTGAACGGCGCAAATTACCATCATCTTTAATGATTTGATTCGTACGCGGTGATGCATTCGCAGTAAGTGCACGCGGCTGTCGTCTACTCGTCTTCTTCTTCGCCAGCATCGCTTCGATTCGTATCATCTCGTCAGTCTTGGAGACTGTCGGTTCTGCATTTTCATCTTTTCCTTCATCACTAAACTCATTCTGCGTTTTCGAAATCTCCGTCTTAGATTTTGCTTTCGCACGTGGCACTTTTGAGGCTTCGGTTGTACCTTTGCCTCGTTTCTTTGGTACGGCTTCGTCGCTAACAGCCGATTTACGTTTCTGGGATCCGGAAAATATGAGCGGGCTTGTTTCTGTTCCACCGGCTTCTTTGAGGCCGTTAAGGAGTAGTTTTCTAATCTTTTTATAATCGGGAGCGTCTTTGTGAGATATGGAGTTTATGTATTTTAAAATATCTTGGACTGCATCTGTTTGAAAAAATTGATTTCACAAATTACGGAAATTAATCATTTAATAGCTAGTTAAAAGGGGGAGTACCACGCCACTCGGCAATAGGATGGAAGTAAAATGCAAAGTTCAAAGCTGCTTGAAACAATTTCTATTATTGAAATCATCAAATCATGAAGATTCAAAAGTGCCTTTATGTAACGTGACTTTTGATACTTTTCCAGTACTTACGAGTAATGGAAAATAGTCTGTATTAAACGGAACCTGTTTGCGCGAAAGCAGAATGAAATATGAGTTTACTCTATAACTAGTAGTTCAGAGAAATCATGCAACGTTAAAACTTATTCGAAAGATTTGACTACTAATGAACTGGTGTTGCAGAGATGATTAACATTATTTGAAAATCAAACAAACAATACTGATTTTTGCAAGTCGTAACTTCATCAACATAAGCGATAATTAACAATCTATATTGTTGGGATGTATGTTTTAGTTATTGTTAAATTCGGTAGCAGTATTTAAACAATTAACTTTTAGCATTAGCATTAAAACTAGCAAATTTGGATGTGTTACTGTATTTCATTTGTTATTTATGAATTATTAGTTATTTGTGATATCTTATTTTAGGGAGCATTGTAATCTAATCTGACCCTTGTGGTTTAATGTTTGGACTAACTCTAGACGTACACTTTTCGAAAAAGTAAAAAATTCCAAGTTTACATTTCAGTTTATGCGTTTTCTTGAATAACATGCAAAGCTTACCAGGAATGTCACTCTCAAAACAGGCAGTTATAAGCTTTTTAGTATCTTTCATGTGTGTTTCCTTCGATTTATGAACAGTCTTAGGATCTGATGTACCTTCCCATGGCAGTTTTCCAGTCAACCAATGGATTAGGTTATATGCAAGAATTTCTATATCTCCACGACGCGTTTGTACTATAATGATAATAATGATGCAAGTACAATCATAATCAACCATAGAAAATTCAAGCTTATGGATAATAGAAGGAAGTACACTTACCACCTTGATGAGCGTCTCTACTTAAATACTCTATGGTCCCATTATGCATTCTTTTTGGGTTCGGTACGAAATTTTCTTCGGTTGTAAATTTCCCAGCTAAACCAAAATCCACAAGATAGGCATTGTTGGAATTTTGTTCACTTAATAAAATATTGGCACCCTTCACATCACCATGAATGTATCCCTTGCTGTGAATGTACTCCAACACATCAAGAACTTGTAAACACAGTTGGAACGCTGTACTTGCTGGCAGCTTTTTGTCGTTCTCAATAAACAGCTTCCAGATATCTTTTGGCGCAAACTTCTGCATTACAATAAATCTATACTTCTCATCTTTGTAAATATGTGACCCTGACCCTATATACACTGGCATTCCTAAATGTTTCAGCTTCTTTTCTTCTCTAAACTTTTCGACTAAAACATTTCAAGTCTTGTAATATTATAATGCAAAAAAGGTAAATAATTACCATCTGCTTCTCTGGCGTTTCTTGTATAGAAATGCATTTCCACAAACAACGGCCCATTTTCATGTGGTTCCTAAAATTATTAACGCGATTATTTTCATGATTTATTTACTGATCATATTGATCTAGTATACTGTGTTGCATAGAGGTAAGCACAAGTATTTACTTGTTCATAAACTCACTATTTTTACAACGTATGAATAATTCTTCGATTTGCTATCTACTTGTTTCGCTGAGTATATCTCGCCGAAACCTCCCTTGCCAATCGACGGGCCCAACATCCATTGTTTCTTCATCGAATCATTCAGAATCTCGCCGGCCGGCAAGGGTTCTGGCATTTTGTATCCATTTATTTTCTTTTTCGATGGTGCTTTCTTGGGCTTTGACATATTGTTAAGCGAAAATGACAAATAGTCTACTAGAAAATGAAATCAATGTAAATACAAACCCGTCATTTATTAGTGTAATAACAATTTGTTCCTAAAAACGTACTTTTTTGGTAACCGTCAATGTGTTTGAACCGCAGGTAAGGCGGACTAAATGGGCGCGTGTACAGAGTTGACATGAATGAGATGAATTTGAAGCGCATTTCACGAATTGTACAGTGTTGCCATTAAAAGAAAACGTGTTGTGGGTTGCATGTCCAACAGTCATGCAACCCACAATGCATTTTCTTATATTTATGACTTTTTCATGCATTTGTGAATTTGCAGTTTAGTTTTTTTTTATCAGGATGAATATTCGAAATTAATTATCATGATAAAACAATTTCTAATATGATTAATTACAATGAAAATATAACTTCTTCAATAAATAAAAACTACAGAAATTTCCACATAATTGATATTAAGCAATAATCTGGTTTATTGTTAGCTTTAGAAAATATTTTGTACACTGTTAAAAAATATGTCTTCAGGGAAGTACCCAGTAACACTATAGCTATGCCCCAAAGGCAACTATTAAAATGTTAAAAACACCCCCTACAGATAACGCTAGTACCATTACTGAGGTAATTTCCGCTCCTTTGGCCCTGACCCAGGAAATACAGTTGAGACTAACATAATTGTACTATTTGATCATATTCTAAATTAAACTCCATGTTTTGGTAGTTCCGGGTGGGGAGACAAAAAAATGCCCAAGTAGTAACAACAGATACTGGGTTGCTTTCGTAGGGCCACTTGCTCCGTTTAGTAATACGCCGGCAAAGCCCAAAAAAACTAAAATGAAACAAAATCATGAATGAGAATATTTTGAGAACGACTTACTGCAAAACATTCAATAAATGAATAAATTATTCGTGGCATTGATAATTATGCAATTGATAATTAATAATTATGCTTTGATAATTTTATGCAAACAAATAAATAAAATAAAATATTTTCAATCTTCTTGGTCTATGCCTTATTTTTTTACGGATGTGTCACTAATTATTATACATCGTTGATTCAAAAATTAAGTTCAATCATGTTTTTATCATGGCCGATGGTTTCCTTTTATCTCTTTCTCTCTTCTCGGCAAATGAAGTTCACCTTCGTAGTTAATTTCGTGTTTTAAAAAATATAATTAGTTTATTTATATTTTATATATGTCTGGAATGGTGGATAGTATGTGTTATTAAAATTGAAAATATCTAATACCAACCCATAAATGTATCGAAACCTGCCAAAATGTAATATACGGAATGAGGTCACAAGGGAAAATTGTCCAGGTTTACGAAACTTATGTAATATCAGTTGAATTCAGGGCACAAGATTACCACAAGATTAATCAAGATTACCAAACTCAAAAACAAACAAAAATAAGCACCTCTATCTTCCTCCACTCCATCGCTTCTTCTCCGCTTCATTCATTCCTTCACTCGATTACCATCTCTTCCTCCCGGTAAGTGAGTTTCAGTTAGGTTTGGTTAGGTTAGGTTAGGTTAGGTTATGATCTGTGGTGAGTTTCCTTTCCTATGCTCGCACATTCCCACGTGTCAATCCCCATGTACGTACATCGGGTGTAGTCTGCCCCCATCCATACCTTGCGCCGCCTCTTCCCCGATCCACATCGCTCTCTAGCCAGGAGTGCTTTCTCCTTTGCACTAATTGTAAGACCCCTATCCCCTACGTATCCTGGCCGCCGCTCAACTAGCTCGATCCTCTGGTATGGTAGGAGTACGTATTGTAGTAGTACGATCCAGTTTTACCTTTTCTATTCTTCTATTCCTCTCTCCCTTACTACGGCCTCAATTGCCAATTGTTTTTTTATGAATTTTACCGCAAAGCGTGTTAATATATTGCATCGTTTATGCCAAATACTGATTATACTAATGAATGAATGATAATTGGAAATGTTACAAAAACGTTCTAAAGTACGTTTTAATAAACCAAATGTTTAGTAGGGCTAAAATTCTGTTGTTCTCTATATTTATTATAAATCTCAAATATTTCAACGAAAACACTAAGTAAAAGTTAGAAAGCTTCGTATAATTCTAACTAGATGGCACCACCAAGTAAATAATTGATTTGGCATGCGAATGTTGCAAATCAAAAATCGAACGGCTTCATTGATTTTATGCATTCGCATCACTTGTACGTGCTGCTGATAAGAATCGCCAACGATAATAAGGTCCTTGTCGTTCGTTATCGTAGCGCAATAAGCAAGTAGCAGCGATCGCGACAGGTGTTGGGAAAATCAACTCGCGTTTTTCGTAAATCTCCGGTCGTTTACGCGCACGCACGCTTCGCGCAAGCACACACCAGCCACCAGTTGTCGTCGTCCGTCGGCCTGTAGTGGTGTTGAAAGATGGCCTCGAAAGGTGGATTGAACGACGAGGTAAGTGCCGTTTGTATACCTGATTAATTACAAATGCGTGTGCCAACTCGCGTCAGCCAACCCTTTCGCATGCTTCGGACATATTTCATTCAATTTTGCGGGGCGACGATCCAGTTGTATTCTTGCGTGTATGTATATGTGCCTTGACCACCTAGGTGACTTCGTGCCTAGGCTTCAACAAGTTGGGTCGCCAAGGCCACGCCTATTTATTGTTTTGGTTTTCAAAAACAATGCCGAAATGTTTATGCGGGTGCATACGTAAACAATATTCGATTAATTTTCGCGTATCTTGTCGAAATTTGTTATGGGACGATTGACTGCGGGTATGATATTGATATAACCTGTTATTATATACAGGTTAGCTTAATTAAAACGAATATGGATAACTTCAGCAGAGTATTTCTACGTTGATTTATTAGTATTCTGTGATTGTAGTAGTATTTGCATGGTAATATCGTGCATTTATTGGTGTTTTATGAGTGTTGTATTGCAGTAGTAATGTTTGTACTGCTGTGACGCATACGAGATACAATTACGTGTGATTCATGCAATGGTCATTTGTAAACCCACAATTGAGTTTAATCTTGTGGTGTTTTCTTTCAAATTGTTAATAGATGTTAAGAAATTGCCAGAAATTAAGGCATTTACAGACAATTCTTAAGTGAATTTGTTCTTCATTATTTGTTATTTATAATAACTTGCATATAGCATAAAATGAATAAAAACTGCATGCCGATTTTAAATATGTTACGCAACATTAAATAATCTGAGTTATATCCAAGTAAAAATTGTCTCTGGCAGAGGTTGGCAACTTATCTCCCCTGGGTCACCGAGTGACCCATTTATTAATTTTAAATGACCCAATAAACATTCAGCAATTTAAATTATAAATCGGGAGGGTGTACAAATATGTCAAATCTGTGCAAAAACATGTACCGATAGAATATATGAATACCTCCTTGATATATTTCTTACTTCCTGCAAGGTGGGACGTATATAAAGGTTCGGAAAATGAACAAATACGTAGCAAGATTAAAACGCAAACATTTAGTTTTGAAATGGGGAAGATGTTTTTAAAAGGCATTTTCCAAAGCAAATGATATTTGATTTATAATTTTCTATTTTCCTTTGTGCTGTATATAACAGTAATCATATACGCATATATTTCATAGTTCTTCATGTATGTTAGGCTAAACTAAAACAATTATATTGAATATCGATAAATATCAATAAATCGGTATAAGAATTTCGATAATTTTTTGACATGCTAGCGAATTGAAAGTAGAGGACGGCTGCTTGTGATTCATTGATTCATTGGTTTCAATCGGTATAACAGTATTTGAAATCGATATATCGTAAATAGGAAATAACAATAAATATCGATAGTTCGTCATTAACAGATATGTCTAGACCGTTGTTCGCTGCGTATTTAATAAGGGCGAACGCTTCATTTTGATACGTGGATCAAGCCGAGGGTAACCCCTCCACCATATTCATGCAGGATGGGAGTGTCTTTGGACCACTTGCGTATGACCTGGTGTACTGAAATTTCTTAGTGATTTGTTCCATTTAGAATTATATAAAAGAAGTTACAAAGAAACATGCTATAGAGCTCTCAACACCTTTGCCTCTGAACACTGATTAGTAAATACCGCAGGAATAGGCCTTCTTAAGTTTAAATATCAACACCTTTCTGTTCTGGTCCTGTACTTTAATTCTCGCTTATCTGATTCTTCATATTGTATATGATGCATTTTCATGAGTATTTGAAATGGCTGAAATTTCGAATTGAAAGTAAGAAGTGGAACAAGCCCGAGGGGTGGGTATGGCTTTGGACCACTACCAAGTGATTGCCAACCCCTGTATGCTGAAATTTGCGTGTGATTCCGCGTTCCATTTAGTACTCTATAAAAGAAATTATAAAGAAACATGCTATAAAGGTTTCAACACTTTTGCTTCCGGAACACTGATGGCAAATTGAACAGGAATACGCCTACTTAAGTTTAAATGATAATACCTTTTTGATCTGTTGCTGGACTCTCGTCAAGTCTCGCCTATCTGATTCTGCTTATTCAATGTAATGCATTTTCATGAGTATTTGAACTGGTTGAAATTGCTAACTTGTTAGCATATGTAAACAAATGAAGAACAATTTTAAAATGTATGAAAGTTTTTTTGCCATATTTAGACTACACAGCGTATTTAAGCATTAATCCAGGTACTTGTATTTTTTCAATACAATTCAAGAGGGTGTTTTAAATTATTTATAGTAAAACGGAATATGCCAAAAATCGTGTTTATTTGATAATAATTATTGAATGGATATATTCATATTCAGGTTGAACTAGGATTTTATTGGCATAATTCTTCAACCAATTCCATTACATACATTGATTATAATAAGTAATAAGCAAAACTAAATAACACTTAACATACTAAATACTTTTAAACACAACTTATACTAACATCATTAGTATTCAAAGTTAAAGCTACCTGCATTGATTTGGATGAATGGAAGAGTATTCTTTAACCTTTCATTTCACTTATTTGCTATTTCGTAAAACAAATCTTTCTAAGATGCTATATATTTGAGGCAGAGATTTTGAGTCTTGTCAGTTTTATTGCGAAGAAATTATAATCTAATTCGTGTAAAGTCAACTTAAATTGAATACGTGTTTATAAATCTTTTAACCTTTATAATAGTTATTTCTTTTAAACGTTAATTTCTGGAAAATCACTCATAATGTATCGAGTTCCAAGATTATTTGAAAGCACGATCACGATCTATTATTGGTAATCTACGAATAAGCGTGCCATACATTCCGCAATGTTGAAACAAAGTAAGTGATAATGAACAAATAACCTTGACACACATGCGCGGAGATTAGCCGGCGAGTGGAAGCTGTATGTTGATATTTTAATTTGTAAATACTTGGAATAGTATCAACTAGTCATACTAGATTCTAATTGAATTTCAAATGTAAATATTAAATGGTTTTACCTGTTAGGCGTTTCCGAATTTTATATATTCCAAGCTGTTATAAATTTATTATCGTATTTTAAATAGGTTAAATTTTTATAGTAAATCTAATATTTTGGTGATAAACATTCTAGTATCGGAAATTTGCCTCGGACAAGTTAAATTTCTCGAACGTGTTCTGCAATTTTCAGGTTGTTCTAGCTGAGACGAATTTAGAGAAAATGAAGGTAGATGGCGCTCGTAACTGATTTTCACGAAATTTTCTGTCTCCCTATCATATCTGGCAGCTTGCCAGTTGGGGCTGGGCCCTAGATGGCTTTACGACATGTTTTCCCAGCGACTTTTTTTCGTACTCTAGATTCGATAACATCCACCATGATCCACCATGCTCTTACGCAATAAATAATAAAAGCACTTAAATAGAACTCCTTTTTATATTTCATAATAAATCAATATGTAATATATCAACATGTTGAGGATAATAAATAGGTAAATCTTGAGTAGAATATTAATACACCACCGTTCCAACCGATAAAACATTGCTAAAAGATAAAATCAATAGAATAAACCTTAAATATTTGGCATTAAACTTTTCTTGGGCGCTTTTTTTTTAGATTGTCTTTCTCTAATCAGTGCTTCAATTCGCAACATTTCCAAAGTTTTGTTAGTGGCTGGTGCTCCTAAACATGGATAGTCAACATCATCACACTTACATCGCTTTTTTTGAATAGTAGATGTTACTGGGTTTGGATGTACACGTTTTTGAGCTGTCACAAAATTCAAGGGACCTATGTCAAACCTTTCCAAATCATACATAGATTCAGAGATTAATCTTTTGACTTTTTCATAATCTGGCCTTTGTTTGTATGACAGGTCGTTGATATATTTCTGCAATGTTTGTAAGGGCTCTAAAATGCGAAGAAAAATGAGAAGTATAAGTTTGATAGCCTCTAAAGTATATGACAATTAGTTTGTACCTGTTGGTTTACCAGTCCAAAATGTGTGGTATAATTTCATGTTCTCTACTTTGGATTGATATATACTTTGTGGATTTGTTAGATTTTCCCATGGTAGAGAACCGGTTAACCAATGAATTAAGTTGAAGAAGAGCATTTCGATGTCACCACGTCGTGTGTGAACTGAAACAGTTTCACTTGACTTATAGATTATAGCAAACAAAGTTATATATATATA
>JAODAC010002546.1:0-36246 GCA_027575185.1 Mimaenictus wilsoni
GTGTTCATGTTAAAAAACAAAGTTAAATCGCTAGCTGCACAAAACTGATTAGAAAAATATTAATACCATATTAAAATGCATAAAAAGAGGAATAAATTGATTTATGTTGGCATATTGTTTCATTGGTGGATAAGATTATAAAACCACAAATGAAATTCAGATTAAAATTTTCATAAAACGACTCATTTTAAAAGCAAGATAATGCAGTTTTATCGTAAAGGGATTGAAACTAGTTTGATACCATGAGGAAGTAGATGAGCCGGGGATAATTTTGATGTTTGTCTCACCTTCATACCTTCACATTTAAAATGAAAAATCTTAAGCAAATTCTCTCCTTGAAAATTGTGAAAACAGTGCGCGCATATTTCATACATTTATCGGTTGTGTTCATGTTAAAAAACAAAGTTAAATCGCTAGCTGCACAAAACTGATTAGAAAAATATTAATACCATATTAAAATACATAATAAGAGGAATAAATTGATTTATGTGGCATATTGTTTCATTGATGGATAAGATGGTAAAATCACAATTGAAATTCAGATTAAAAATTTCATAAAACGACTCATTTTAAGAGCAAGATAAAGCAGTTTTATCATAAAAGGATTGAAACTAGTTTGATGCCATGAGAAGAGTTGGGGATCATTGTGATGTTTGTTTCATCTTTATAGCTTCATATTTAGTATTAAAAATCTAGAACAAAAGTACTCCTCGAACTAAGTAAACCAACGGGCCTGGACAGTCCGGTTTCCGTACATTAAAGATTCCCCACACGACAAGTTTCACTTTGGTATGAAAAATTAACAATGAATAAAAACATATTCCCTCATTACCAATTTTTATTCCCTCATTATATTTATAATTTTTATAGCTATTTACAAGCGTTTACAAGGATAAGGTAAAAAAAAGTAGAAAATAGCGAAATTATCAATGCGTGCAATGAACGAACGAAATGAATCCGTTTGAGAACACTGGATGAAAATGAAAGAGTTTTCGGGGAGGTTCTACCTGCCAAATCCACGCGGAGCACGTAAATCCCCGATCGTTTGTCCGCAGAGGCTAAATATTTGTGTATGCTATTAAATTCCGCAAAGTCGGCAAATTGGATTAACTGTTCGGCGACGAGCGCCCACCGGCCGCAAAGAAGCCGGCGCTGCTGGCATAAGCCAGGACCAACGGGCCGGCGCCCACAAAAGAGCGAAAAGGGTTGAGACGCGCAAATATTTATCCTAAACATGCGCGCCCACTCGTATTGTGCGCGACGCATCACAGTACGAAATCGGCGGCGATGGAAATTCGTACAGCCATAAAACCTAATGGGATTTATCATCCGCTATGGTAGCTTTGTTGCTTTTATGCGTGTGCAACAAATTTGGCCGAAATGCGAGCGCATCTTCCACACACTTCAAAGAATATCCGCACTGCAAGTACATACGTACATCCAACAATTGCCCACACACAGCGGGGTGGTTCATTTATCATCTGATGCCCTCTTAAACACAAACGACGATTGAATAAAAAAAAAAAGAAGAGCGAACAATAGGCGGTGTGCGTACGGCTACTGTTTCCAATTACACGAAAGCATTTCGCGACATTTCTCGCACGCTTCGCCGCGTTGTGCTTTCTTAACCGCCCCGTCGACAATCTGTTTACCCAATAAACCTCGTGCAATAAACAGGCAATTTATTAGGGTTGTTCGGCGGCTGTTAAGGAGTAAACTCACTCGCAGAAAAATGCAGTAGCATTTTTTAGCCTAATAGCATTGCTAACGGTATAAAAAATTATAAAACGTATAAAATATCCCTTAGTTTACTATGCCATCGTAAAAGGCAACGGGGAAAAAAACGTGCACAATGCACGAAGAATGGTAAAAATCGGCACCTTTGTAAAATATTCAAACACACTATTGCTGACTGGTTATTACCGTCTGGTTAAGCTTAACCGACTACCGACCGATAGCAATCGGTTTTATTTCTGCGTATTCCCTTTTTGGCCACATTTGTATGGCATGCCTACCGATATTGGGGTAATTTTTTACAAACTATATACATATTTTTTTTTTATTTTATGAGTAGAATATTAAAATTTTCGTTCTGATTTACAAATTGTGAAATATCCCTCAATTTGTACCTATTTATAAAATTGTATCCAGATTTATAGGGCTGTATCCAGTTGATATATCCTGCGAAAACAAGTTTCTATTTAAAATAGTTAGTGAAAATAAACATGTGTAAGCGAATAACAATCGTGGGAGAAAGTCTAAAAATATACACGAGTGGGACTCGTACTGTGCCATGCGGCGTCGCATGCGCGTGCACGTGCATGTGCAACGTGCAACGAAAACATTGATGCCATTCTTTCCATATTGAGATGTTCGTGAATGTTTTGTGTCGCTAAACGCAAAAATATATGCGGTTTTGTACTTCCAAAACCCTCTGCATGTGATTTCATCAATTGACCCAACTTTAACTGTACATAACATTTATTCTAGGCAATTAATCGGAATGGCTGTTTCGACAGTTAGTGAAAAATTTAATTCTGAATCGATTAATATATGATTTGTATACATACAAATATGGCAAATGAAAATAAAAGTGTGATCTTTAGAAGAAGTCATTTCAAGTCATTTTTCTCACAGCGAAAATGTCGCCGTTACTAGACTCAACTTTTATGACTTCTAACTTCGGTACTAAGTAATCAAATGAAACACTGACCCAGAAGTTTAAAGCAATTTTCATCCTAAATCGATTGGTGGATGATTTATTCTCCTGAAAATAAAGGAAATGTGAATTAAAATTGATTCTTTAGGACAAATCATTTTTGAGATCGGTAATGTCGACGTTATTAGAGTATAAAGTTCAATGATATATAACATAACTTCTAAACATGTTATTCAAAAAACTGTTTGCAGAAAACTATGGGAAATTTCACTGTGAGTAGATTGGTATATGATTTGTATATAGTGGTGGAAGGAAAACATAAATAAAAGTGAACTTTTGAGAGAAGTAATTCAAGTCATTTTTCTGTCAGTGAAATCGTCGCCATGAATAGACTCAACTTTCACGAGTTATAATATCGGTTCTAAGCAATCAAATGAAAAAGCTGTTCCAGGAGTTTGAAGATATTTTCACGCTGAATCGATTGGTGCATGATTTATATTTGTAACAGTACGGGAAATATGAGAAAAAAAATGAAAAACCGAAAACCCGACACTTTTTGAAAACGACGTTTTTTACACTTAATATTTCACAATAATTAACCAAAATTTAGACAAAAATGTGTGTATCAAAACAAATTATATTTAATGAGGAATCGATCCGTACAAGAATGGGCATTCCATAACAAGCAAAAAATATTTAAGAACAAAGTTTGAATTTCACGCTTTGGTTCCTCATTAAGGAAGGCGTCCTCTTAAATGATGAAAACAACAGATAAGGCCGCGTTCACACTATAATCTCATCGCGCCTTGCGAGTTAATAAGTGCTGAGCTTGACGCGACGTTACACCAAATGTTTGCCAGTTGAAGGAGAACCTTCAACCGCTCTATATTATTCAAGTACATATGCACGCTCGATTTAGGAGTAAATCAGTATAATTTAGGCGGCTTTTAACTCAGAAACTATCAATATGATTTTAATTTTTCTTTCCTTTAAACGGTTTCAACATGAGAGATAGACTACTTTTTATTTTGTTCTGTTTAATTTAACTGACAATTAATGTCATGTGATTTTTTATCTCACTTGAACATAAATGAACCCCATTTTCCAAAAGCTCGATTTTTTTGGAAATAGTCTTAATCAATACCTAAACTATTCAAGAATGTTACTTTGAAATTTCAAATCGATAGCTGTATCCACGAAGTTTTACAACACATAAAACAAACTCATGAATTTATTCATAGGTATGAATATTATTGTTTATTGTTTACCAAACTTTAAACGCAGTTTCCTCGCAACGTTAATTTTGCGTACACGATTGAGAAATATCTATTTATCCAATTTGACCAAATATAGGCTTATTTTATAGAAAATTAAATTCTCTAGAATATGACATTAATGGTTTTTGAAAAAATGTGAGCTATCATATATTTTTCGTATTATTAAGTTGAACTTTTATATGAAAAATGCACTTTAACTTTAAATCTGTATAAAAGCTTGCGTTTTCAACATGTTTTTTTAAAATACTCTACGTCATATTCAAGCAATCTTTACATGTTTAATAAAAACATTTTGATTTTTTATTTTTGGGTAAAATTACGAACGCTAGAGTGTACGCAGCTGAAGTATTTAAAAAACTACGAGATAACATGGCAATTTTAAGTACTGATATTTTAATTATTATTAGTTTGAATTAGTATTTGAGATTTAAAATTCGTGAAAATTGTGTTTTTTGGTAGGGTAAATGTGTTCATGCAATTAAATCAAAGTCAATGGCTGTAGTATTAATAATTTCAACATTTTTATTGCTATTTTCAGTTCCTAACAACATAAATGTGCTTTTCAGGTAAAAATTGAAAGTAGATATCGCTCCTTCAGGATAATGCTCCCAAATAAAGTAGCTGTGATTAGTTACAGACCGAAAAGTGTGTCAATGAAGTGAAATTTGTTTTAAAAAGTTGGTTATTGTTTAATCTTATTTCGATGTTTGAGAAAAAGTCGTTAAAATTGTGTATTTTTGTCTGGATAAATGAGTTTCTCCCTTTAAACCAAACTTTATTGTTTACCTTATGTTCTTCAACTGCCCTGTATTATTAATAATATTAATATTTTTATTCATATCTTTCATTCCTAACAAAATAAATGTGCTTTACAGGTAAAAATTGAAAGTAGACATAGTTCTTTTAGGATAATGCTCCGAAATAAAGTAGCTGTGATTAGTTACAGACTGAAAAGTGTGTCAATGTAGTGAAATTTGTTTTAAAAAGTTAATTGTAGTTTAATCTTATTTCGGTGTTTGAGAAAAAAATCGTGAAAATTGTATAATTTTTGTCGGATAAATGAGTTTCTCCCTTTAAACAAAACTTTATTGTTTACTTTATGTTCTTCAACTGCACTGTTTTATTAATAATATTAACATTTTTATTGATATCTTTCTTTCCTAACATAATTAATGTGTTTTACAGGTAAAAATTGAAAGTGGACATCGTTCTTTCAGGATAATGCTTCGAAATAACGTAGCTGTGATTAGTTACAGACCGAAAAGTGTGTCAATGAAGTGAAATTTGTTTTAAAAAGTTGGTTATAGTTTAATCTTATTTCGTTGTTTGAGAAAAAAATCGTGAAAATTGTATAATTTTTTGTTGCATATATGAGTTTCTCCCTTTAAACCAAACTTCATCATTTACCTCATGTTCTTCAACTGCCCTGTTTTATTAATAATATTAACATTTTTAGTGATACCTTTCATTCCTAATAAAATAAATGTGCTTTACAGGTAAAAATTGAACGTAGGCATCGTTCTTTTAGGATAATGCTTCGAAATAACGTAGCTGTGATTAGTTACAGACCGAAAAGTGTGTCAATGCAGTGCAATTTGTTTTAAAAACTTCGCCACAGTTTAACCTTATTTCGATGCGTCTTACTGACCGAATTGTCTCCAAATTTACAAGTAAATTTTGGCCATCCGGTAGGAAAACAACGTGGCACGAACAATAGACAACAATGCTTTGATTCGCCACGGATGCCGCCTCCGTGTGTGCCCGTTTGTTGCCGCAGACGCGAGCGCGCGCGCGCGCGCTTTCCAACAAACGATAACAACAGACCGACGGGTTTATGATGGCCGCCCGTATGATGGCACAGATATTTGAATAAAAGTCGAGTAAAACGGACTCGGTCTGCTATTGTGGTGCCGTTGTAAATCTAATTTCGCTCCTCAATTGCCGAATTGCACACGGTAACAATGCGGAACAACGAAAATATTGACCCGTATTTTCGCTTCGGCAATGGTATGATAGGCCGTCGTAAAACCCTATTTTTCGGTGCGCATTGTCGCTGTTGTTCGAGGTCTGGGACGCTTCGGTTTCGTCGTCAGGCCGCACGCCCGAAAATTACCGACGTACATTCTGTGTACGCACATCTTATAAGAGTGACCGCACTTCGGCCGACTTCGGCGCACACGAAACACGGCTAATAAAATCGGCTTGGTCAGCGCTTGGTTCACTTCTGAAAAGCGATTTTATACTTATTTTACAATATGATTGCTCTTAGTCTTCGTGCTACTGTTTCCTCGAAGTCAAAAGAGAAAATGCGACCGGCACGCACCTCGGTTCGACCTATATATTGGCGCAGAATTGGAACTAGAACTTTATAAAGTCGTAAAGTTATTGCGCCCAATTTCGGCCGACTTTTGACTTTACACGCGCTTGTGGCACGCATTTTTCGGTAACCGCGTGCAACGATTTCCGTCATAAACGCAAATTTATTCAACATGTAAGTGTAGAGCACACGACTCACGTTCTTCGATTTTTTCGCAAATGTGTTTTGAATTTCCAATAGTTGGTTTGTTGAAACGTTAATAATATCTTCACGTTTTCCTGCTTTTGAGAAGTAGTCCAAGATATTGTTCCAAAATAAAACATGGGCAATTTGAGAGACTGAAAAGTGCATTATAGAAATGCTTTTTTTAACACTTAACTTTTTGTAAATAAAACTTCTATATATGCTCTTACCTTAGAGAGTAAGCTAGTGAATACGAGTCGAGGTCGGTACAATTTTTATCTGGAGAAACTAACAATTAGAATTTATCATGTGTTTTTTTGAATATGTTTGTTTTATTTAGTTTTAGAGATAGGCATTTTTTCTTTATTTTTAATTAAAGGAGAAACCTCGTTTGCAGTGTCAAAAAATCATTTTTAATAACCTTAATCAATAGCTGAACTATTCAAGAATATTCCCTAAAAATTTTAACCAAGCTACTACTTATAAAGTGAGCTTGAAAATATATTGAGTTATTCTGCTTACTAAATTTTAAACAACGTTTTTCGATTTTGCGTACACGATTGAAAAAATTCTAGCGAACAAATTCGGTTGATTGATACCTCATTTTATAGATAATTAAATTTTCTAGAATATGACGTCATTTTTTTTAAGAAATATAAATTTACCTATTTTTTGTCGTATTTTAATTCGAATTTTTATGCCAAAAATGCAATTTAAATGTAAAACTGTATAGAACATGCAATTCTTAACCTTGCCTTGAAAATAGCCGACGTCATATTCAAGGAAATTTTATAAGCTATACAAAAGTATTTTGATTTTTGGATTTTGATCAAAATGAAAGAGGGTAGAGTGTACGCAGCTGAGTATCTCATAAAGCTGAATTTTGAATTTATAGTATTCATATGTTTACTACATTTTCGGTTTTGTGTACACGATTGAGAAAATTCTATTGGACTGATTTGGTTAAATGATATAATATTTTATAGATAATTAAATTATCCAGAATATGACGTCATTGTTTTTAAGGAAAATATATATTTACCTATGCTAGTCGTATTTAAAGTCGAATATTTACACCGAAAATGCAATTTATATATGAAGCTGTATGAAACATACCATTTTAAAACATTTTTTAAAAATACTCGACGTCATATTCAAGAAAATTTTATAAACTTTGCCAAAACTTTTAGGTTTTTTGATTATCATCAAAATTAAGGATGCTAGAGTGTACGCAGCTGTGAACCGCATAAAGCGGACTGATTATTCTTATGTTTACCAAACAATTCTTTTACATATTTTGATTTTGTGTACCCGATTGAGAAAGTTTTATTGAACCGATTAGGCTGAGTGTCAGCTCAATTAAGAGATAAGTAAATTCGCTAGAATATGACGTCAATTGTTTTTCGAGGAAATATTTATTTACATAATTTTTCGTAGTTTTAAATCGATTTTTATACCAGAAATGCAATTTAAATTTATAATTGGATAAAATATGCAGTATTGAAACACTTTTATCAAAATACTCGACGTCATATTCAAGGATATTTCATACACTTTGCAGAAACATTTCTGTTTTTCACGTTTGATCAAAATTATGAACGCTAGAGTGTACGTAGCAACGTAGCAACTCAAAGAGTATAAAACTATATAAAAAAAGAGCGAATTATAAAAATGAAGTAACTTTCAAACTTAAATATCAATTTTTAAATGTGCAAAAATTATACAGTTAGGCATTAAATTGCCTGTATTACGGTCACTCAACACGAGTTTCAATCGTTCTTAACATGCTTGAACAAAACCACGAGTAGGACTCGTGGTTGGCGCATAAAAAATTAAAACCATTAAAAACAAGAGAAAAGTTTGTTTAATTTTTTTCCATTTGAAATGATAAAAATCTACTTCCTGGAATAGCCATATTAAATGCCCATGTTAAAAATATTACTTAAAAGGTAGTAACTTAAAAAAATAAACGTGTGAGTTGATTGCTTCTAAATTTACTTAAATGTACTCTAAGTGCCTGAGTATTTAATGATGGACCTCATTAAAATATTACCTACCCAACGTAATGAAATTGACTCCACAATTTTTGAAATACATTAGGAAGCGCATTAAATGCGAGGAGCGATTAAATAAAAGCTGGAAACATTTGGTACATATTTTGTACAAATTTTTCTCGCTTTCGCCCCCGGCTGAGAGAAACTTTTCCCAAAACTCTCGGAAGGCTCACTTTCCGCGCGTTTCGCTCACTTTCTACGTTTACAATCCGAACGCCTACCCGCAGAACCCTAAAACCTCCGGTTTCCGATCGACTTCTGTGAGAGATAGTCAAGATCCTTCATACACTGCACTATTTACGACAGTGCATCACACTAAATATAGACATGGCCCACGCGTCAAAGCCATTTACGGCATCATCCCCAATGCGATGCTGCCAACTTTCGAATGGATTTCAAGGACGTTTTGGCGGACGCCGTGCGACCGTTGCACGGTTTTCTCCAAAGCTGAATACTAGGCCAAACTGCTGATATTATTATGTTTTCGGTTATGACTTCGAAGATTTTCGTCCGATGGTGTCGTAATGCAATTTTCTTTTCACTCGCGTGCGCGCTCGAGTTGTAAATCACCGGCAAGCATCATTGCTGTAATAAATGATACTTGCTGTGCTGGCGCACGGAAACCAGCCAGCAAAAAGTTGAGCATGGCCGAAACAATTCGCTACGCATCACTAGTGGATAAATAAAGTGGATAATGGGGAGAACATTTTATGATCAAAGTTATTCATGTCAATGAAAAAAAAAAGTGTTTACGATTACATTAACAACGACTTCATTACGGTTGATTTTAGTTTCGTTTGGATTTTGATAGGTTGGGTTAGGTTAGAAAAGTCTAGGTTTGTTTAGGTTACTTCCGATTAGGTTACATTAGGGCAGTATAGGGTAGGCTATGTTAGGTTGGGGATGTAAGACTAGATTAGGTTTGGTTGGGGACATTAGATTGGGCAGGTTAAGTTAGATCGGGGAGGCGAGTTTGTGGAAATTAGGTTGGGGAGGTTAGATTGGGGAGGTTAGGTTCTTACCGTTAGCTTAGCCTGGTAAGATTAAGTTAGGGTACGCTAGGTTGGGGAGATTAGGTTGGGAAGATTAGATTGTGGAGGTTAGGTTCTTACCGTTAGCTTAGCCTGGTAAGATTAAGTTAGGCTACGCTAGGTTGGCGAGATTAGGTTAAGATATGTTGGATTAGGTTAGGTTAGGTCGGGCAGGCTAGGTTGGGGAGGTTAGATTCGGTAGGTTAGGTTAGGTTACGGTAGGTTAGGTTGATGAGGTGACGTTGGAAAAGTTTGTTTGGGGAAGTTAGGTTGGGGAGGTTAGGTTAGGATAGGTAGGGCAGGTTATGTTAAGAAGATTAGTTTGGGTGGGTTGCATTAAGTTAGGTTGGTGAGGTGAGGTTGCAAATGTTAGGTTGGAGTGGTTAGTTTGAAATACATTAAGTTGAGGAGGTCAGGTCCTTGGGATTAGGTTATTGATTTTAGGTTAGGTTGGTGAGATTAGGTTAGGTAAGGCTATGTTGGGGAGATTAGGTTTGGTTAGGTTAGGTTGGGATGATTAGATTGGGTGTGTTACATTAAGTTAGGTTGGTGAGGTGAGATTGGAAGTGTTAGTTTGGGGTGGTTAGTTTTAGAGAAGTTAGGTTGAGGAGGTTAGGTTCTTAGGATTAAAATGTTGATTTTAGGTTAGGTTGGTGAGATTAGGTTAGGTAAGGCTATGTTGGGGAGATTAGGTTAGGATCGGTTGAGGAGGTTAGGTTACGCTTGGTTAGGTTGAGGAGATTAAGTTGGTGAGGTCAGGTAGAGGAGGTTCTGAGGTTAGTTATGAGGTTTGATTGTTAGCTTAAGTTGGTGTGATTAGGTTGGGGAGATAAAGTTGATGATGTTAGGTTGAGCAGGTGGAGTTGAGGAGGTTGGATTGGTGAGGTTAAGTTAGATTGAAGACGTCAGGTTAGGTTAAGTGGAAGGCGTTAGGTTTGGTTAAGTTAAGTAAGGTAGGTTAAGTTAAATTAGGTTAGACTGTGGAGTTTACGTTGGTGAGGTTTGTTTGAGGAGATTAGGTTGGGAAGGTTAGGAAGTTAGGATTAGGTTAGGTGACTTCAGATGCATACAGTAAGATTTTGATATGCTGAGCAAGGATGTTACGTTATCTGATAAGGTGTAATATAGTTAGTTCGATGTTTTTGATTAAGATCACATAGCCTAGCTTAATTAAGATCAGGTTAGAAAAGTCTCAGACCGGATGCCATCTGATGCATCACAGAAAAATACTAATTTCTTCAGTATCCGCACAGTCCAAGTTTATGCTTGCATGTTAGATTAAGTGCGCTTAGTTAGGTTTAGTTTAAGTTAAATTAAGCTAGAATGGAGGCAGTACTAATATAGGCTAGGCTAATAGTTCTCAATGTGGATCCGCTCCCCTGGGGAACCAATTTGTTTATTTATTTATATATTTATAATCATCTCATATTCTGGATGATTAATCGGCAACGATTGCAAATGAGATCACTGATTGATCTGGAATATGCTCCTTGTATTGGCTGTATTTAAAATCTGATAAACTCAGCGGAACTGGGAAGAAAATTGAATATTTTCACTACTGCAATGAGATACCAAATACCACTAATAATTGTGTACTATGGTACTAAGACTATCTTTTCGTTAGATATTTACGTCTGGGAGCAATTGATTTTCCGAAGAAATAAATAAGATTCTCCGACAAAAGTAGATTTTCAGACTTCTTCAATTCCGGAACTCATCTATTTGTAGTTGCCACCACTTCAACAACGCCAGGCCCTTGTGCTGCTGAATTATGTTTAAATGGATCGCCACGGACGAAATAAATATTTAAAAAAAAAACCTGAGAACCACATACCTAAAGTGTGCCAGGTGAGAGTACTTTCAGTTAGTTGACATTAGACCTGCTTTCGGAGAAGCCAGGAGACGCACTGTTTAGTTTAGGTTCGACTAGATTAAATTGGAGCATAAATTTTACTTTCATAATAATGTAAACATCGTGAAAAGCAGGCGCACTGTGCGCATGATGGAATTAGCTACGAAACAATTGCGATGCAATAACTAACCCTTTTCAGCAGTGGTTCTAATCAGTTGGCGTGCAGGAGGTGCACGCGGGCGCGTCCCCCATCGGCCGAAACCAAAAGGGGTCGCGCCACCACGGCGATGCCACTATTATGCTCCTCTGGTAGACCCGTAGTTGGCCGGCGTGGTTGTTCAGTGGGAACGTTGCGGGCTGGCCCCGGGGCGATAGAAGACCATCCGCTCGCGCCCCAATCTCTCGCACACCCTGCCGTTCGCAACCCTCACACATACTAACATACGCACACAACACAGCCACACACACACACACACACACATACCGCCGCTGACTCACCCGCCAGTGTCCCTAAGTCCCGACGTGGTGCACAAAGTAGGCAGGATATCGGTCGGCGTGTGGGGACAAGCTAAGCACATACACATGAAACACTCATCTACACACATACACATTCATACACATATATACATATTCACATACACATACATGTATACACACATACATACATACATACATACATTCATGCATAGACACATACACATTGATACATACTACATTCATGCATACATACACATACACACAGAAGCATTTAGGGATGCACAAACCCTTGAATAATCCGCGTACAAATCCGTATTGTGCTCTCTGATAAGGCGCTCGATAAAAAGCGGAAACAAAGCGAATCCGAATCTCGACGTTCGACGAGGTGGCCGTATTTGCCCGAATCGGAAAGTTTAAACAATTAGAGAGGCCCGGCGATGGTTGACCTAAAGGCAGCCTTCATAAAGTTGTTGATGCGTGACAGGCTGGGTGACAAAACCCCAAGCGCAAAACCAAACGGCGAAGGCTCGTCCTCCGCAAGGTCCGCAAATATTTGGAGATGTGCGGACAGGTAAGCGGTCATTAATTTTAACATCTTCATTCAGTGGCCGTGGCTCGCCGAGAACGACTTTCAGGAGGCACACAAAAGGCAAATCAATGACCTACACAGAATGCATTCAAGCCGCATCGAACCAGACGAAGGAGACGAATTCTGTTTGCACAATATGCGTGCGTTTCTCCACCCTCGTAATGCCTTCATTTCATTTCTGCAAACATTTCTATTTCTGTAGGTCAAAACCGTTGAGAAACACCACGTTTATCTTCATTTTAAACGTAGCTGTCGATTTTCAAAAATTGCGCTCATATCGAAATTTTTACAGGAAAACATAAAGTGAATTATGAACATTTTTCTATGTCTGGTAATGTTTTGCTTCATTTCTTGAGGAGAAAGTTATAAATATTGATAGAACAAAATATCAATAGGATAGTAATGTAATGCCAGGAAGCTGTGCGAAACTACACTCTACGAAAGATTTTCACAATGATTACGATCGCAAACAGTAGATTTTGGCATATGTATAACATGTCTGAGGGCGCGCGAAGGGGGCATTATCGCCAGGAGCGCAGATTCGAAGCCCACGTCATGGAATATTAGAGGGTGCAATATGATTGAGGGTTGTAGGAGTAGCAGGAGGTGGAGGATGAGGATGAGGGGTGCAAACGTTCCCTTTTTTGAATAACCCCAAAACGTCCCTACATACATCACCACTACCGCCACCGCTGAAGACTTGCTGGGGGTCAACCCGAATCTCCGCATCTCCGACAAGTTCGAGCTTGTCTTTCCGATCATACACAACTAACCAACTTATAGCCAACATACAGAGCGTTCACAATACACAAATAAATAATTCCCTCTATGAAATTGCCGATAAAATCATTTTTAACAATTTTACAACAGTGTACGGTCAATGAAACGGTGTCCTTAAAGTTCTAGTGTGAGATAAATATATTTAATGATAGACAACTTTGATTTTAAGATACTTTGAGGATACTGTAGATAATCGGGAGCACAAGGGATCGGAAAAGCCCCTTTTGGAATACATAATACTCGCACGCGGTCTTACTTTGCGAATGAAACGTTCATGGCGTTTGGATTCGTTTCCCTGCAAGAGATGTTCGTGTTCCCACCAATAGTAAACAGGAACGGCTTTGTATTGCTGACTAAACTAAGCAAAATTATTAGAAATTGTTTTAAAATGACTCTAACTCTTTCAAAAATGCTCGTGTTCTTTTTGAGCACACAACTGGAGAGAAATTTCAAATTATCAATTTGGATTATTGTTAAGTTTATGAAATTATTCTACAAAAAAAAAAACGAGCGCGTCCCGGGACGCCTGAGAGAAGATATTTTTTGATTTTTCTCGACACTATTAAACATTTTAAGAAATTTTTTAAATACGTAAATGTTATATACATGAATACGATAATGTAAAGGTTGCTTATTAATGTATTCTTATTGTTTAATTAGTGTTTTCATAATTAGATACATTCGCAATTACTCTGCTTGATTTTAAGACTGATTGTGAGACAATAGGTGTTTCCGGAGATGAATAAACAGCTCAGCATAATGACGCGGATACATTGCTGGACAATGCGTGTACAAAAAGTGTTTTTCTATCAATTATTTTATCTCATTTTAATGTAATATTATTTACACATATACGTATATGAATATAAATGTATATTGAAATAAAATCGCCAAATAAAGATGATCTGTTGGACACTTCTTATTGTGATGTCATACGGCATGAGTACTTAAATCATTATGTAGTATGTAGTATGTTTAGATTTAGGAAATAAAGTCAGTTGTTACATGAACACCATTCACTTCGTAGTACATCCCTACACTCCGCTGCCTTACAACCAGCGTAAGAAGTCCATTCATCGAGAAGGCACTTCAACATTTATTTTATGTTAGCGCACCTATGGCCAAGCTGCCAGAGCATCGTAACATACAATAAGTACATAATTAAAATAAAATACATGTGATTTAGAATTAAGATTACAAGTTACTTAAAGTTAAAGAAGTTACTAGAATATGCAGTCTGAAGACTGCACGAAACGAAGCAGTCTGACAGAGCGGTAGTCTGGGCTTTTATTGTTTATTATCTTCATGGTTAGGATCTTAGAAGATGTTGGAAAAAGAGCAGACCCGATACATGTAGGCCATTGAAGACTACAAAAAGTAGAGATAAGATATTCTGCTATCGTAGACGATGTGGCAATACTGACCTGAAGTAAAACGGAGTTAGACGCAAAAATGTAAATAGGGCATGAAGAATTAAAGAGAAGGGCTATGAGATGAATGAGAATCGAAGAATGAATAAGAGAGAACATAAAAAATGGAAATGGGACAGATGTAAATAAACTAGAACAAATGGAAAGTGGAAAAAACAGGACCTATTCTGTATTGCGCAAATATATAAGCCATAAAGAAGTTTCGTAGTTGATTCTGTAAGCGATTAAAATCAATTTTATGAATTTATTTTCCAGTGTAAAGATCGCGCTAATTTAGTTTCTTGGCGTAGCACATAATTTATTATTACAGATATACCTAATAATGATTACAGTAAATGTTTTAAATGATACCCGTCGATTTCAATGCATGTTCAATTAACCCTAGATATACGCGGTCTTTAAAAAACACGTTTTTGATTATCGCGATTAAATCACGATAACCACGATATTCGCGATATTCAAAAGTAACACAAGGAAGGGAGAAAAAGAACATGAAACGAGATAAATGAGGAAGATCAAGAAAAAAATGGGAACAGTAAGAAAGTGGCAGGCAGTGGTTTGGTTGAAAACTAAACTTACTAAAACTAGATTGCATTTACCTCACTGCACCCCACTGTATATACTCCTACCAACGCTTTGCAGTGGCTTTCCTAATAGCCGCCGACGTTTATCACGATGTTGGCTTAACTATTTATTTGCTCAAGTGCTATAAATCAGAGCGTTTTGAATTTTGATAGATACTTAATAAAGTTGTCCATTTTACACCGTGTTTATACAGAATCGTTTTCATGAGTTGCCCAGCTGCGTGTAGTATATTGTCCTTAATTTTTAACGGAAGGGAAAACTAAAAAGTTTTTGACCAGTTAATTAAATTTGCTTGAATATGACGTGCGTTTTCAAAAAAAAAAAGTTAAAATTTTAGTTCTAATAAACTTGTAAATTCTAATTGCATTTTTCGAATACAAATCTGACTTTAAAATATTTAAAAAAACTATGCAAATATATACTTTTTCCAAATACAATTGATACCATATTCTAGAGAATTTAATTGCTTATAAAATGAGGCGTGACTCTGTCAATTCGGCTCAGTAGAATTTTCTTAATCGTCTACGCAAAATTGAAAAGTGACGTTTCCTGAAAATCGCGTTTAAAGTTGGGTAAGGATATGATTAATATTTTTAAGTATAACTTAATAAATACTGCCGCTATCAACTTGAAATTTTAAGAGAATATTTTTGAATAGTTTCGCTATTAATTAAGATTTATTTCCAAACAAAAAAGGAATTTTGACCCGGTAAATGAGGACCCTTTAAATTAACAAGAACTAAAATGTAAAAAAAGCCTATCTTTCAAATTGAACTAAAACACGCCTTTTAAATCAGGAAAAGTTAAAATCGGAACGTTAGTATCTAAAAAAATCAACGTTTATATTTCCTAGAGAGGCGGTGTTTTACTCTCCTGTGATCAACCACACAGAAGCTCATTTTCCGACGTCATGCTAACTTCGTATGACGTAAAAGTACGTTCCGAAACTATCTCACGGTAATGCGTTGCTGTAATGCACTTCCTTCAGCGACTATTGTGCAAAACTGAATGATTCTCACCGGCTTCGTTCCTTCACACATCCATTCTGAGCGTCTTCAGGTGGTTTTCATGCACTAGCACACGCTGGGCTGGTGCATTCAGACGCACAACATACCGCATAAGCGCCCACGCCGGCCGACTAGCGTGCTTTCTGCGGCAACCCCGAAATGGTCAACCAAAGAAATCGAAATTATAAGCGCGAACAATATCACCGCAAGGTGACGCACGATTAATGAATGAAAGGCCGACGCGTGGAGAAAAGGCATGCAGAGGCGTTATAAATCACCGGATACGTGATATCTGCACGCGCAAAAAATGTTTGTATACTTTTGATCAAAATACTGGCAAAACGGCGAATCGCCTTGACATCTGCAAAGTGAATTAAATAAATATTTGAAGGATGTAAGTTGATGTAATCCGGGAGGCTAAATTTTCTTTCATGATTTTTTGGTGGTGGTTTTTTATTGATGTGCGTCGGTTCTGATGGATTTTTTAAGGAGGATATCAAAATGATTGTCAAGGGAACTTTTCAGATCTATGATTTTTCACATTTCAGTTATAGAACCGTTCGCAGCAAGCAGCCAGGGCAAACATGTCCAAACAGATTTTTTTTACTTGTACACTCCCTAGGGAAGGAGAGTTGCTTAATCTAATGACGATAATCCCAAATTGATATCATTCTTACGTCATATGATAACCTACCATCAAAAATTATGTACATTTTCAAATTCGCCTATATTCCACTATGTAAATTACGTCCTACATATTTAAAATTTTCAATCAGTTGTAAATGCTGACATTTTTTTTATACATATACACTTAATAGAAGAAGAGTTGCTTAATCTAATGATGTTAATCTTAAATTGATATCATTATTATGTCGTAGAATAACCCACAAATGAAAATTGTGAAAAGTTGTAATGGCGTTAATCCCAAATTGATATCACAAATACGTCGCATGATAACATATTGCGAAAATTGTGAAAAGTTGCTGATTCGGTTATGTACCGCCAAGTAAATTTCGTCGTACAAATTTCAAAATTTCTGCCATTTGTAAATGCTGACACATTTTTATATTTTTACACTTAATAGAAGAAGAGTTGCTTCATTTAATGCCGTTAATGCCAAATTGATATCATAGGCACGTCCTGAGACAACTTATTATCAAAATTCTGTACAGATGCAGAATCGCCCATATACAACTATTTAAGTTGCGTCCTACAAATTAAATAATTTCGGGCATTTGTACATGTCAGCATATTCTTGTATTTATACACTTAATAAAAGAAGAGTTGCTTAATCTAATGACGTTAATCCCAAACTTATATCATAACTACTTTTTAAGATAACCTACTATCAAATCTTATGTACATTTGCAAATTCGCCTGTATTCCACTATGTAAATTACGTCCTACATATTTAAAATTTTCAATCAGTTGTAAAAGCTGACATTTCTTATACATATACACTTAATAGAAGAAGAGTTGCTTAATCTAATGATGTTAATCCTAAATTGATATCATTATTATGTCGTAGAATAGCCCACAATTGAAAATTGTGAAAAGTTGGTGATTCGCCATATACCGCCAGGAAGATTACGTCCTTCAAATTTAAAAATTTCAGGGATTTGAAAATGCTTGCATATTTCAATATTAATACGCCTATTAGAAGAAGAGTTGCCTAATGTAAAGGCGTTAATCCCAAATTGATATCACAAATACGTCGCATGATAACATATTGCGAAAATTGTGAAAAGTTGCTGATTCGGTTATGTACCGCCAAGTAAATTTCGTCGTACAAATTTCAAAATTTCTGCCATTTGTAAATGCTGACACATTTTTATATTTTTACACTTAATAGAAGAAGAGTTGCTTCATTTAATGCCGTTAATGCCAAATTGATATCATAGGCACGTTCTGAGATAACTTATTATCAAAATTCTGTACAGATGCAGAATCGCCCATATACAACTATTTAAGTTACGTCCTACAAATTAAATAATTTCGGGCATTTGTAAATGTCAGCATATTCTTGTATTAACACACTTAATAAAAGAAGAGTTGCTTAACCTAATGACGTTAATCCCAAACTGATATCATAATTACGTCTTAAGAAAACCTACTATCAAAAATTATGTACACTGGCAGAGTCGTCCATATACCAACTACTATGTAAATTACGTCCTACAAATTAAAAATTTTCGGGCAATTTTGAAAGTCAGCATATTCTTGTATTTATACACCTAATAGAAGAAGAGTTGCTTAATCCAATGACGTTAATCCCAATGAGATATCCCTATTAGGTCGCCAGATATCCCACGATTAAATATTGTGAAAAGCTGGTGAATCGCCAGATACCTCCGTGAAAATTATGTCCTACAAATTTATAAATTTCAAGCATTTGTAAAAGCTGGCGCATTTTTATATTTATGCACCTAATAAAAGAAGAGTTCCTTAATCTATTGACGTTAATCTCAAATCGATATCATTATTACTTGGCAAAATAACCCATTATTAAAAATTGAGTACAGTCGCAGATTCGCCCATTTACCGCCATGTAAATGACGTCCTGCAAATTTGAGATTTCAGACCTTTGTAAATGCTGGAACATATCTATATTAATAGGCCTAATGGAAGAAGAGGTGTTTAATGCAATGGGGTTAATCACAAATTGATATCGCAATTATGTCGCATGATAATATACTGCGAATATTGTGAAAAGTAGCTGATTCGTTTATAGATCACCATGTACATTTCGACCTACAAATTTCAAAATTTCTGGCATTTGCAAATGCTGATATATTCTTATATTTCTACATCTGATAGAAGAAGAGTCGTTTAAACGAATGACGGGAATCTCAAATTAATATCACAATTACGTCTCATGATAATCCATTATCGAAATTTTGAAAAGTTGATGAGCCCATTTACCACCAAGAAAATTACGTCTTACAAATTTAAAAATTTCGAACATTTGTAAATGCCAGCACATTTTTATATTCAGATATCTAATAGAAGATGAGTTGCTTATTCTCATGACGTTTATCACATATTGATATCACAATTACGTCGCCGGATAATCCACTATCGAAAATTGGTATTGAAAACAGTTACAGATTCGCCCATAGATAACGTTATGTAAATTACGTTTTACAAATTTGAAAATTTCGGGCATTTGTAAATGCCGCCACATTTTTATATTTATTTACCTAATAGAAGATGTATTGCTTAATCTCGTGACGTATATCCTAAATTAATATCACAATTACGTCGCCTGATAACCCGCTATCGAAAATTGGTATCGAAAACAGTTACAAATTCGCCCATATATAGAGACTTATAAATTACGTTTTACAAATTTGAAATTTTCGGGCATTTGTAAATGTCGGCACATTTATATATTTATACACGTTATAGAAGAAGAGTCGAGTAATCTATTGGCTTCAATCCAAAATTGATAACATAGTTATGTCGCAAGATCTTCGCACATTTTGCAACGGTAATGACATGTCATTTTAGTGGTGAAGGAAAGCACATTAAGCAGTGGTGCGCAAGCAACTCTGATGTTTTACGCTGAAAATCAACGGCATATCGTGCTGTTGGGCCCTGGAGTGCCTAAATTCGTCTTTTCCGCACTCCATTTTTCCAAGCTTGACGAGCACGCACGAAGCACAAATTTTTGTGAATTCTATCATTTGTCGCAGTCGCGTTTAATGTGCTTATTACCTTTGAAACCAATGCACCAAAGAACATTGCTCATCAAGGTGTGTGAGACTTTAATTTCAACAAACTTCCCTTCAGTGAAAATTAATTGATTTATAGTCATGGGGATAACAAAGAGAGAATATTTAACATTAAAATACAGCACAAAATCGTCGATTTTTTAATTTTCGAATCGTTGCGCGTCGTTAGACACGTTTAATTTGCGGATCCACATTCGGTATTTCAGTGGAAATTGAACAAGCCTAGCCAAAGAGGAAGTCTCTTCCTCCTTCAGTAAGTTGATACTTTATAGCGCATTTGTTTTTACGATGGTTGCGACTTCGGCTAACCCCACAGCGTGTGTTTAACCAAATCTCGGTGTGCGTGCTTGATCTGATGTGAATGTTTTATGCTTTATTTATACCCATATGAAGACGTTAGCGAGATTGAAGTCGTTAACATTCGACCCTCGTCTATTTATGCTTATTGTTATTGCCGCATCGCCGAGTTTCTATTATTAGAGAGGGGAAATATGTGTGAAAATGCGCCTGGCTGTGCGACGTACAACTCGCTACTTATCCCTCATCACGCCAAGCGCATCCTCACCGCTCCGACTGAAACATTTCGTCGAAAATGTGCGATAATCGCGCGAACTCCACATAATTATCCAAATTGAGAGCAAGGTTTTTGCTCGCACTTTTCGGAATGTGTTTACATTCGAAATCTGGAGATTTGCGTAAGAAACCAGATGCGTGTAACACCATTAATGCAACGTATTAAATGCGCTTGCGATAAACACGTGAAAACTTTGTGCGAGAACGCCGAAAAATAGATTTATGTGTTTGTATACAGTCGTTTTATAGTCGCATAGTGTTTGTATGTTATGCGTGGAGAAGCAGAGGCGTTTTCTCCGCTTGATATCACACTGAAAAGCCACATTTCCCGGTAAGGCCCGTCGGCATTCATTCATTCTACGTTCGTTTCATTCACCATCGTCGCTACTATCACTTCAAATAAAGCGCATTCTTACAACGTGAT
This sequence comes from Mimaenictus wilsoni, assembly GCA_027575185.1. Taxonomy (NCBI): domain Eukaryota; kingdom Metazoa; phylum Arthropoda; class Insecta; order Coleoptera; family Staphylinidae; genus Mimaenictus; species Mimaenictus wilsoni. Next base: position 20,973 of record JAODAC010002546.1, read on the forward strand.
TAATGTATCGTCCGAAGACGTCTCAATAATGTGACACTGGCCGGTATACTTCTTTGCGTCTTCGTCGCATTGTCAGCGGCTGTCAACTCTTAAATAAATATTTGGCCAAAGGCCGATAATAAATCTCATTACGCTGCTGCGCCTCAATTCATACACGACTATTACATGTTGGCTGACGTTTTAGAAATGTTGAACAACATGTGCATAGAAATATTAAGGTAAAAAGGTGAAACCTACACTTTTCAAACTTTATATTGACAGCAGTATAGCCGACTTTTCGACTTGTCGACCATTTCCAATAATAGAGATGTCCTAGAGATGCTGTGGACCTTCTAGGGTGCAATATGGAATACGCAAGTGGGCAGGTATCAACACTTCGTTAATTACATTGCATATATTGCAGGTAACTTGACCAGCGTGAACATATCAATCGGTGGACTCCAGAAATAATGCTCTTGGGGAGCATTGAATGGGTGAATGCGAGCCGACTTTTGGCGGAATATCCCACAGAAAATTACCATCTGATTCTAATGTTTCTTTTTTGTAATGTGTGTTTTGATTCAACTTAAGAGATAAGCTATTTATGTATTATTGCTTCTAATTTAGCCCATTGTTTCTGTGGCATTGAAATGTTTAAAAGAAATTCTAAGAAACAGGAGTTGCGTTATAATAACAATTTTTAAGATAGATAATAAGGTAGTATTGAAGTAATTTTTTTGTTAATGTTATGTATTATTACGTAACAGTGCATCGTGTTATGTTATGTTTATTTGCCGTGAACAACTTGTTCTAATATTTATGTTTTCTGTCGGCCGGTTTCGCCGTTTGGCATCTTCGGGAGACTGGTGTTGGTTCGCTTAATGATTACTGCAGATTGTTGGGAACGGTAATTAGTCCTGAAACCCATATACAGATGGCGCTCCTGTGGAATTTCGATTTGATCGATATTGATAGTATCGATATTTCCAAGACGATATTTCGATGATCGATATATCGAAAAATTGGAAATATCGATTTCGGCAAACATCGATATTTCATCATCGTCTGACATGTCTACTTTGAAGGGTAACTGTATTTCAGACAATTGATAAACTTAGACCTGACGTATAATAGAGCCAAATTTCAATTGAAGGTGTAGAAAAATCGTCGAGTTTAACCCTTTTATTTGAATTTGAATAAGGTTATGGTTCATTTAACATACCAAGGATTTCATACAATATAAGTAAGATTACTGATAACATAAATGGACTTAGTAATAAAGAAACTACGGACAATTACAAAGATATTATCGACGTATCTGTGTGTAAAATTTCACGAAGAAATGTTAAAAACTGTTAAGGTTATAACAATTTATTCGAGTTGTTTTTGCCGCATTGCTGAACGAGGTAAAATAGAAATTCCACAACAATTTTTAACGAGTGGAGTAAGGTTATGGCGACTATATTTTAGACAATTAATAAAATAGATCAAGTATACCTTTGTGCCAAATTCCAATCTGAAATAACGAAAAATAAAGAAATTACAGCCATGATTTTAAAATCCGCTGAGAACATTTGCGCTCGTGCTCACGTTGTAACGCTTTATTTACTCATTTTGAGAAATTTAAAATATGTTTTACGTACATTAAATATTAAGCTATCAACAGAAAGCTCACGACAAACTGTTGCTCAACTCTTGCACTTCAATATGGTACGAAAATGATTTCAATCAGTTTTTAATTCGTCAATCATTTATGGCAATTCAACGACGATATTTTAGGAAAACTACAATTTTCTATCATTGTTTTTTTTTCATATGGTAGAAACAATTGCTTATTTATTTGAAGATTATGTTTTTTTTTTGCATTTATCCAAAACTCACGTCGGTGGCAAATTTGAATCTCCTCTGTTTGGATATCGCCGAGAAAAAAAGAAGCGCACTCTAGTTTGTCCACTTTGATTTCGTGTGTTTATTATACGAATAATAAACCCCCGGCGTTCCATGGATGAAGTGTGGTTCGCTGTGTGGGTGCGTAACTCGTGACATGCAGTTGACGGGGCAAAACATGCGATTATATGCGCCCCAAACGCGACCCCCCTTCAACTTCTTCCGTCTCGTTTCAACGCATGTGGCAATAATACACGCGTCGAAACGCGGCGCCGCCACCACCATATATCTATGTGCCTCTCTGTGTGTGTGTGTGTGTGTGTGTGTGTATGTGTGCGTTGGGTGCCGGGAGTCGGAGGGTGTTATTCGGCTACGTGTCGGTTGGCGGTGTGGTGGCGGCGCGGCGCGACGACCCGGCGCGCCGCGGTGCGGCAAATCACACCAGAACCGTCCTAAACCCGAATTTTATCCAGAAAAATCACACTTGCTGAAGCGCACCGGAACGAAAGACGGCCCCAAATTGTTGTTAGAACAGTCGTTCGTAAATAGTTTACCTGCGTGTTGTGTGTTTATTGTGAATAATTGTTTAAATACTTCGCTGTAGCGCGGATGGAAATGTGGAAAGGTGGAAAAAAGCGCGCTTTGGCAGCAGGACGCTTTTCCGGCAACCCTTCCTACCTGCACATACGCGCGTAACGTGTCGGTGGAGCACCGGTCAGTGGAGGTGGTTGTTGCTGAGCGGCCGACATGTGTGCGGAGCGGATTTGCCGTATGCGGCGCTGGTAATTAGGCTCTTTGAGCAGCGCGCGCGTCACAATCGCCCTAATCGCTAATCAACTTACCTGCCTGTCCCAATCAGTACACGGCAAATATTGGCCTGCGTCGAAATACAGCCACGTTAATTAATCGTGCTACTTTTTGCTCGCAAAATTGAATAACTATGAAGATATTGAGTCAGCAAAATAATTCTTATATTTTTATTTACACCCGTATAAAGTTAAACAAATGTGTGTCTAAGAGATGTTTACATTCTCGAACGCACAACTACCATCATATTGTCATGAAATATGACCGCAGCGAAGCTGCCTTTGACATACAATATGATCAAATAATCATCGGTAGGCAATTTTTAGGATGTTAATGACGAATTGCAATAAATTAGAAAGAGAAAATGATGAATGCCTACGACAGGACTAGAATCTGCAATTGCTTCATGGCAATATGATGGTATTAGTGCGTTCGAGAATGTAAACAAAAAATGTTCGCAGCCCAATTTCCGACGATTCATGTCTTTTTAATATAATAGTGCATAAATAATGTATAGTCAACCCTGGTTTAGCGAAGTTAATAATAATAATAATAGGCTAAACGGCACTAGGAAAACCTATGGGAATAATTATAAAAAAATGTAAAAAAGTTTGTATTTTTAGAAAGAAAAAAAAATTCATCAATATTTATGTTGCCCTCTTCAAAGTAATACCCGTCAGATATAAAAGAAAATATATGTTATATTGGATTTGGCAATTTAGTATAAAATTTTTATTACATATTTCAGAGCAAGTACTTAGTAATGATTTTTCCTAACTCATTCACACAACTACAGTCATACAGTCTTGTTTGAACGACCCCAGACTAGACATATCAAAGAAGAACATGTAATCATTTAGCACAATTAACGAATTTACAAAGAAATTAATTAAATGAAATTGAAATTTAATGGGGAAAGAGAAAATTTGAAGCCTCCGACCGGATTTGAACCGGCGACCTTTGGAATACCGGTCCAATGCGCTACCAACTGTGAACCCGATCTGGTACCTCGAAGGTCGCCGGTTCGAACCCGGTCGGGGGCTTCAAATTTTCTCTTTCCCTGTTAAATTTCAATTTCAATCAATTAATTTCTTTGTAAATTCATTAATTGTGCTAAATAATTAGATGTTCTGCTTTTCTTTTCCTGTGGTACAATATACACATTTCAGTACCGATTTGGATTAAGAAATGGCGAACAGTTGTTCATATCGGCACTGGTAGAACGCGTAAGCAAGTCAGTAAAGAAATTAGTTTTTCGACTCCCATTCTATAATGTACACATTTCAGTATCGTTTTGATTAAAAATTTATTATTTCCACACATAATAGATGTAGAAAAAGTATAGTGTATAAATCTCATAGATAGGGCATTCTATGAGATTTATACTAATAATGAGTTTTCCCATATTCTAGAGGAAGCGAATATTATCTCATGCTGGTTGTATGACATTTAAAACATGGAATAATTTTAGTATTACAATTAATAGGCAGTGACACTGAAGATAGGCATGAACATAGGCATCTAGGCAATCAAAATATAGACGTTGATCCCCTTCTTTTTGTTTCAACATATATTACTATCAAAATTGTCCTATTTTAGTCATGTCACTGAAAACAACTAACGCGTACTAAACACTATAGAGAACGTGGAGGAAATGTTTATCCGAAATATGGCTAGCATGTCTACCGCTATAGTATGCGAGACAGAAAGGGAAGACAGACTGGCTCCGTTGAGTTACGTTACCGTTACGTCAGGTTGCGGTTAACCCTCCTCTAAGAACATTTGAAAAAGCACTCTACTTTTTTTTAAACTTATTTCGTGTTTTTCATAGTATAATCTTTAATCAAGGTACACTACATCGATTTCTTTCAAAGACTGTTTGCTATTATTGTTATTTCTTGAAATTTAGAAGTTTGTTTTGTTGTATTTTTATAATTTGTATCAAAAAAATGTGTTTTAAAAGTTTCTATATTTGTTTCAACTTGACAAAAATAGACTATGTGTTTTTGACCACACGACTGAAGTAAAACTAAATTCGTGTTTGTTATTTAATCATTATTTCCATAATTAGAAACACCAGTAGTTACTGTGATTGATTTTCAGACTCAAAGTAAGCTTTGAGATGAGAAATAAGCTGCATATGTTCTGGAGTGAAACTTTGAACTTACCATATTTGAGATATCATTTCATTTGGTATAAATTGCATTCCTTTGGATTAAATATTTTTACCTTTAAATTTCTCAATGTAATCAAAATTCGGAATGTCCATTATCCTCGTCTTCTGGTACTATGATCAGGATTTAAGACTGGTAACTCGTGAGAGAGGAACATATTCATGTTCCACCTCGAGATTTATGAAAAATTCTAGCATATCACGATTCAAAAGAAATATCAATTAGCAATATGTTTACTGCTTCATTATTCACGGCAACATGCGCCAAATCAAGCGTGCGTTTAGAAGTTTCACTCCCTTCTCTATTATTTATTCAAATATAATGAAACTAACGGGTAAATACAAGGAAAGAAACTTTGATTTGTTATATTTTAAATACAACCATTTTTTGTATAGTTTCGCGCTAGCGAGATGGAGAAAGGCAATTTTCTACATGGCGAGGGTGCCAACAAGATCTTTTGTTCCCCCATTTATGAAATATCAAAATAGGACCGCGTACCTCTCATCGTACCACGCTTGAAACTCACAATATTTTCGATCTCCCGTTGTTCCGTTTTGATACTTGTGCAGCGGGTCGTGACTTCATAAAAAGGGCGCGTATAAACAGATTCGCACGCTGCGTACGCGGAATATACTCTTCAGCCAACAAGCCCTTCAGTGTGTTGCACATTTGAAATCGGTGCTTATTGCGTACAGGGGAGACGCCATCGAATAGTTAGTTCTCTAGGCATTAATCATATTCGGTTGTTTTCGCAAACGCACATCTGTTGTGCCCCTCGAAAAAAGTTCGCTACTTTTTGGGCTTGAGCTTGAAATGCTTACAAATAGGTAGTCGACTGCATGCCGTGGCACATATGCATATATAGACCAACGAGAGACCGATTTCATGATTGGAATACGTGGCTCGACTTCGTGCGACTGCTACCGGCGCGTAATTCTTCGCGGCGCGCAATCACAGTTACTCTGGTGCGTTGTTTGCCTCGTTTGGCAGTCCCCAACGCCAACGGTGACAAGAGGACGGCCGGGCCATGCCGCGCGTGTAGGGTAGGGTACGCACATGCGACGAGATGCACAAAGGACTCGTTGGTCCATGAAATTCGATGAAATGTGACGCCCCATGCTCAATTCGCGTGTATGTGTCCCTGTCCTCGCTGGCATACAGGCTGTCGCAAACCATCATCATGCTTCAGCGTTCATCATCCCAGCTCTAAAATGCGCTAAGTTCGCCATCAGCATCGTTAGCAGAGGAAGCGAATGCTCGAAACTACGCGTTGCCAACGTTCCCGAGCGTCCCCTTGACGCGCGCTCTACATAAATGCCCCAATACGGCATACTTCGAAGAGGTGAGTTTCCGGATCACCACTGTACACGTAACGTACATGCAAGCGCAATAAAATCACTGTGTGTGCGCACCAACACGATGTGTGGTGTTTGTCGAGCGTCGAAAACGGACCGCCACGCCACCCATGATGCTGTTGATGGGGGTGGCTGTGGGTGAGACGGTGGCTGTGGGGACGAGGGCGCTCCGTTGGTCTGGGGAACGGACGGAACGGACGCAATCTCGTGCCACCAGCACCAGCACCAGCACCAGCACCAACACCAACCATCCACTCATCCACTCATCCACCCCCAAATGCTACGTGGAACTAATCAAGGTTTACACGCTTCGACGTACATGTGCGCGCCACCGAAACTCGAAATCAATCCTAATTAGTTAACCAACTAACTAGCTGCCAACTAATTATACGCTGATGAAAAATCTACATGCACTCGCTGCATCACATCGCACCTACATGCGCGCATTCCAACCGGCAGTTGGCAAATTAGTCGATTGATAATCACCAATCAGCGCTGCACTGACGTGCATGTTACTGGTCCATGTTCGGTGCGCTAAACACCAATTCGTGCATTAATAGATCGCAACGTATCGCAGCGCATCGTAACAAGTCAGTTTGGCAGAACAACGGAACAAGGCAACATGCATTAAATATAATCGTTCATCCACCGAGTTGCGATGATTGCAAGAAATGTAAGCATGCATGATTTGGTAATTGACAGATAGGCGTGCATGATTTAGATGTCAAGAAATAAAGTGCGGAAGTGAACTAAGAGAGAAACGCACAAACGTAATTTATAATAAAATTTATTTATTTATTGTACTAGTCAAAAATCTTATTATTCTTGTGGATCAATGATGAATTTGTCTGTACAAAAATACGCTATAAAAATTCTCCAATTCTTATCATTCCTATTACTTAGTCTAGGTTTTGTTGTTAATTGTATGTCGTCCACAATATTTTCTGCTATCACAATTGCAGTACTAAATATACCTCTCTATATAGAATTCCATTTTTCTGATGTATATAATAAATAAATTACACTTTGAATTTACAATTTACAAAATATGTACAAATTTACACATACACGCACACACACGTCGATCGGTGATCGGTGCGCTTCCAGGATTTGTTTCACATTCACGCTCACTTCACTAACTGGTCACATCCATCCTATTGCAGCTTAAACACGCAGGGCCTGCGCAGACGCTCTCAATATGGCCGCCAGACAGGCTTCGCGGCGTTGGCGGTTTGGATCTTCGTCGAGGGCGATTTGTGGCCCTGCGTCGTGGTGGTGATGGGGCTGGTCTTGCGGGCGCTGGGCGCTTTCAGTTCACACTTGACGCGCACGGGCTCGTCGGCGACGGTGGTGGTGGTGGTGGTGGAGTCGGGCGCCGGCTGTTGCACTTCCTGCAGCGCTTGGCTGGCGAGCTTGATCGGCTGGAAGGCGGAGCGCACGACGTCGATGTCCTCCTCGTCGTCGTCGTCCGACGGCTCCGAGTTGGAGTGGTCCATGGTGGAGTTGATGCGCGGGCTGATGCTCTCGGTCTTGCTGACTGGCGACAAACGCATCGAAAGCTGCTCGATGGGCGACGGCACCAGCGGTGGTGAGATGTGGAACTGGTGGTTGGCCTGGCCGGTCGGCGGTGCCATATTCGGCAGGAAGGAGGTGGGCGGATGGAAGACTGGTGCTGGGGTGGGCATGTAGAAGTCGGTGGCGGCGGCGGCAGCTTGAGCGGGTGTCGGCAACGTGGCTGGCATTGGTGGCTTCACCAGGTTCTGATGCATCGGTGCAGCTTGTGCGCGATTACGGAAGTAGTCCGGAAGAGCGTAGGACATATACGCGGCATCGAACCATGATGGGTTGATGAGGAACGGATTGAAGTTCCCGGGCATGCCTGGTAGACCGTAGCCTGGATAACCAAAAGCTGAAGAGAAAATAGGAGATTAGCAAATTTAACCACTCAATTTAGTCACGTAATCGTTTGAACGACTTGAAGTAATCTAAAGTGACACTGATCAAAAACAATGTTTGCTAGGATACTTACTTGACTTAGTACGAGGTTCACGAGGTCCATCAACGGTGACTTTAATGGCTTTTGTGTAGGTAGCCACCTGATAAGGCATGGAACTGATGACAATCGTTAGCGAGAACGATTTGCCGCGACCACTTCGTCCAACAAAGCGCAGATCGTTGAATTTAGCAACTTGGTTCTTCATCACCGCGGTGCAGTTCCTCAATTCGGCGCAGAAATTCTCATCGTTTCCGGCTTTCAGCGTCACCACAGTGCCGTCCTGGATGTCATCCAGAGCGACAACTTTGAAAGCAATCGGTAAGCTCTTGTTGGAGCGCCAATGTGTAGGCAGGACACTGCAGAGGATTGAAGGACTGCCGGTTTGAACTAGTTCCCCATGGTATTCCTGAAGAGCTTCCTGCATCTGTGCGTACATATCCGAAAACTTTGGCGCTGGTAGATGCATATTGCACTGTTTGTTGGTAAAACGGTTGGTTGAAAAACTGGTGCGAGCTCTCCGGTGAGCTTCTTCACGCAGGCGATGTTAAAAGGCGTTTGAATTCAAATCACTTTGCGGCGTGCGTTTTAAGAAAACTGTCCGCCACTACCACTACCGCTGCTGGTCGTAATCCAATTGAAGCAAGGCAAGCAAGTAGCGAGCTTTGACGAACTTGGTCGAGCACGCTCTTGAATGATTAGGCTTTTCCTCGCCGGCTTTTCGCTGTCGCACGCGTTCGAATACGTAAATCCCCGCTAAACGACTGGCGTGTGCGTTTTTCCGATTGTGTACTGTTGCGCTTTCGAAGTTTGCTACGTTTTTGCGTCCGTACTCGGTGCTACTTCGAAGTGAACTGACTGAAACTTTTTCGTTCTGGTCAATATCTACTCAACGCCGACAGCCGTACACACCCCCGCCTAAATGCCCCCTCTGTGTCAAGAAGGGTAGTTTTTATGGGGCACATAAATAGGTATGAAAAGAGAGGACTGATTTGTCGCTTAATAATGAGCCGTGCGCCGGGGTTGGGCGCTGCGCCGCGTTCGAGTGAGATGGCCGCATCCCCCACCCCATGGAATCTTCAGGCAGTTGTGCGAGCGTCGAACGTTTTTATAAAACTATTAAGAGCGCACGAGACAGACGAGGCGGACGAAGAGGATAGATGAGCGGTAATGCAACGCGCTCCGGCTGCGTGGTGAGCGGAGGGGTGGCATTTCGTGTTTGGCTACAAGGGTGCAACGGAGACCGAATACGACCGGGTGGCGGTAGTGGTTAATCTTGAAAAGAGTAAAAAATTCGCGTGCACACGTTGGTTGGATGCAGACAGAGTGCGCGTCATATGGGGAGGGTGGCGGCGCCGGTGGCGGCAAGCCGTTGACGGAGGGTTGCTGCCGCCCGCCGCGGCCGGATTGCGGCGGAAAAGCAGGGAAAATCGCTACCGTTTTTTCCACGAGTTGGATAGAGAGCGCACACGATGGCGGCCAATCCAGTGGCGGTTTTTGAGGGCTCCGCGTGGTTTGGTCCCACCCCTCGACATGCCGCACACATTCACGTATGCTACACACACACACACACATACATACAAACTTATACACTCATATACAAACACACACACAGCCTCTGACACACGGCTTATACAAGTGTGGCAGGCCGACTTTCAGCACACAGGCGCGCGCTCGCCCTTCCAACGCGCCGTCGCGTCGCACCACCATCACCACCACCGCCACCGCTGCTGCCACCACCACCGACGCCGCGCCGCGTGCGCTTCTTAGCGCGAATACGAAAGACGCAAACCGCAAGGACACCGCGCGAAATGGAAAACCGCTTTAATTTTACATCTACGGTGGTGGTGGCGGCGGTGACGCAACGCGCAGAAGCGTCCGCCGCCCCCCAAAACACTAGCGGAGGACACTGGTCGCGGGGCAGCGTCAAATGAGCAGCAACCACCGTCAGGGACGGTCGGGTGGTCGGTGGTTCGTCACGAGCAAGTCAACGAGCATGACTCTCGTAATTCCGACTACGTAATACTACGAAATATTACAGCCCCGACAGTTTCGACACACACACAACTGTTTCACTTATAAAATACACTGTCCCTATCCATCCCCACCAGCAATGATTCACAACATTTTCCCATTGCAATACGCAATAGAAAATTAATTGAATAAAAATATAAAACAGGATGACACGGGTTCAAAGCGTTCCTAATAACGATGGTAATTTTATGCCTCCGAAACCGGCGGTGTGGCGGCGGGCATCGCGTAAATGAACCCCCTCCGGTCGAAGGTTTGGGGTGTATACGTGTGCGGCGGGCGTGTAACACGTGTTTGCAACATTTCAGGATGTGCCTGCCACCCCTCGGTAGCGCTGCCGCTGCGGCGGGCGCGCTGGAAAAAGAGAGCGCGCCACGATACAAATTGCCCTAATGCACGCACATGTTTTTTATGTTTTCATAAATGATCGACTCGAAAACGAGAGCTATAGCGTCCGTCATCAATGCCACCCCCTTGTGTGACACACTCTGTCACCCCATTCACTCGGCTCGCGCTATTTCGGTGCGAATCGATTTGGGCTGCAAATTTTTGCGCGCCGCCTGAAGCCACCCTCAACAATGATTGTTTGACATGTGCCATGAGTTGGCAAGTTGGTGGTGGCGACGGAAAATGTTCCTTCTAGTAGTATTCCTGCTGACAGCTCTACTGCTAGTTCTTCAAATTTAGTAAAACCAATAGCATAAAGAGAAATAGATTTTTAGGTTAAAGAATATTCTATATAAACAATTTAATACTGTAACACCGGGTTGCCGTTTTCCGTAGTTGACAGGTTCCGCCCAATAAAGGTAAATTTTTCTTATATATGTCATGGAGTTAGACAAATTTCCGTTGTAAACAGGTTTCCGCAAATGGATTTTAAAAGCTAGATTAAGGCATATTCCGTACAAACATGGTAATACATTGAAACCTTTTTGTAACGGAAATTCCGGGCACCAAACAGTTGTCTGTTATAGACAGGTTCAGTGTAATACGGGTCAATTTTCATTATCAAAGTCGTGTAGACCTAAATCCGTTGTAGGCAGGTTTATTTATATAGCTGGTTCTGCATACAGGAGGTTTCACTTTTTTGGTAACAATGTAACAATTTTCTTTCTTCTTCAAATTTAGTAAAACCGATAACATAAATAGAAATAAAGTTTAAGGGTTGGATTAAGGAATATTCTGTACAATTAATTTAATAGAGTGCAATCTAATTGCAACGGAAAGTGACGGGATCAAACATTATTCCGTTTTTGACATATATTTTAACGAATGCCAAAAGTTCAAAAATCGCATGTTAATTCCTGATTCGTTGCAGTTATCGATCTGCTGAATGTGCTTAAACGCGTTTAGCATAACTAAACACGTTATTCTTATGTATTTAAGCGAATATTCGCCAAATGTTCAGAAATAGCATGTTAATTTCTGAAACTTTGCGCCGATGTTAGCTGAACTCATGACTTGCTTAATCGCATTTATTCGCAAAAATAAGTCGATTTAGCATATCTGAACCCGGTTACCTTATATATTTTAGCGAACATTTGCCGAAAGTCCAGAAATCGCATGTTAATTCCTGAAACGTTGCTGCCATCGATACCTCGATGTGCTTAAGCGCATTTTTTTCTTCTCGAAAATAAGTCGATTTAACACATTTTAACATGTTTTTCTCATATATTTTAGCGAATATTTGCCAAAAGTTCAGAAATCGCATGTTACTTCCTGAACCGTTGCAACCGTTGAAAGTAAGTTAATTTAGCATATGTAAACACGATTTCTTATGTATTTTAGCGAATATTTGTGAAAAGTTCTGAAATTTTCTGAACTTTTACAGCAATCGATAGACGTTTGATGAGCTTAAATGCATTTTTTTTCGCAAAATCAAGTCGGTATAGCATATCTGAACACGTTTTTCTTATATATTTTAGCGAATATTTTCCAAAAGTTCCGAAATCGCACGTTAATTCCTGAACCGTTGCATCTTTCGATGTATTGAAACGTTTTCTTTTTGCAAAAATAAGCCGATGAAGCACACTTATCATGTATTTCTCATATATTTTAGCGAATAATATCCGAATGTTCAGAAATCGCAGGTAGTTTCTGAACATTTCCGGCGATCGTAAGCCGCTCGTTGGACTTAAACGCATTTTTGCATTAAAATAAGTTAATTTAACACATCAAAACACTTTCTTGTATATTTTAGAGATATATGCCAACAGTTCAGAAATCGCGTGTTAATTTCTGAACTTTTGCGGCGGTCGGTTGCGGCTTGATAGGTTTAAACGATTTTTTTTTCGCAAATTTAACTTGTTTTAGCATATCAGAACACATTTCTCTTATATGTTTTACCGAATATTTGCTAAAATTTCAGAAATCACATGTTAATTCCGTAACCATTGCACCAAGAAAAAACAAAAACCAATGTCATCATTCGGAACAGCTTTTAAGAGTTAGATTAAAGAATATTCTGTATAAACCGTTTAATATAGAAAAGCCTGATTGTAACGGAAAGTCAAGTCAAGTTTTCCGTTGTTAACAGGTGCCACGTAATATAGGTTAATTTCCGCTACAAAACTCACGGGCCAGAAAAATTGTTCGTTATCGACAAAATTCCCTATATTACAGTTTCCGCATATGACAGGTTTGCCTATAATTAGAACCCTCCTGAATTCAGCCCCAGCAACGATTGTTTGACATGTGCCATGAGTTGGCAAGTCGGCGGAGGCGGCGTGACGGTGAGATTGCAAATCGAGATAGGTGGGCGGCATTGGTAGCGTCGTCGTAGGCGTCGAAATGGTAGCGGCGCGGCGTCGGCGACACATTTCTTATTCATGCGCCCAAACTGATTAAGATGAAGACGCGGTAATGCTCCAGGGACGTTTGACACGTTTCGGGGGCCAGGCGGTAATTAACTATGCGCGAACACTTCCAATGCACTTTGAATGAAACTATCTTAGTTCGGAGCTTTTACCCCGTTTTCGTTGTTCAACTTCGCCCCGGCCCTTTTCCATCGATTCGAGTGTGTATACTCAACTAAGATGGGTTTAAGTTTGCTGTTTGAGTAATTTACGACGTATGTATATTTAATACAAGAATGTGCACGGTCTTCGCCGACGTACTGTGAGTTATTTACCAACCGCTACTAGTTTATCGACGTGTATGGCGTCCAGTATTTCGAACACCTTGTGCTGGAATACCCGCTGTAGCGAAATTGCCGTTACTGTTGTATGGATTAACTATGTTTTATAACATATGAAGCACGAACATCTGACGCTGTTTGCATACGCGCATATGTGTATGAGTATTGTAGCCGTAAATCGAGTAAATCTCGGGAAGTGCGGCGTTCCCGAGATTTACTGGGACGATTTCAAGAAAAAACGACTTAAATCGACGCAGCGCCTAAAAAAATCTCATTTCGCGTGTCTTTATCATGGATTTTACCATATTTAGAATAATGTCATCGGGATGAATGATGCACTATTGGATAGCATAACTCTTCATCTCTACTAATCATTAGATAAAAATTGATATTTTCTTTTTTTACATAGTGTTATTGAGGGTTGAATTTAGTCTTTAGTGGCGATATGAAGGAGTGAAATGTATTCAACGAGTCATATATCAAAATATTCCCTATTTCATAATCTATTAGGTGGTATATAGAGTATTTTTATTCTGCTTGTGCATGATCTGTTGTTCCGGGTGAATGTAGGAGTGCACAGTGAACCACATGCAAATCGTCCATATATGAGTTGCGACTCTGTGCACTCTCGCTCAGCGTGACTCGCGCGCTACTCGCGTGAGCTCAAAAAGTCGCAGAGTCGCGACTATTCTTATTCGGACTATTTACAAACGCTCCACTGCGCGCTACAATATTTACGCCGAAAAAAGGATTATACCCAAGCACTATAATAACAACCTATACACCATTTAATAGACAATGAAATAGAGAATATGCTGATACCTGATTCGTTGAACACATTTTACTCCTTCATATGATAATCAAAGGGTAAAGTCTACCCCCAAAAACACCATGTAAAAAATAAAATTTTAAATTATAACTACTGCATAATGTAGCAGGAGAGTGAAGCTATCTCATGCTATATCAATCATTCCAATGGCATTATTTTAAATATGGCAAAACTAATCGTAAAACATGCGAAATGTCTATTTCCGTGGCGCTCCGTAACTTAAAGACGCCGTTTTCTCGAAACCTCCCCACTGTTCGCCGTACTAAAAGTAGCATCAATGCGACGCACACCGAAAAGTGGAAAAGTTGCTGCAGTTGCTCTAATTTGTTGGCGGGGATTAGTCGGCAAACGCAAACAAAGATACCTGAAAGGAATTCCGCGGTGTAACCCTCCAACGTTTATTATGTCGAAAACATTTTAAACCCGACGAGTCGTGCCAGTAAAAATAAGTCTGTCTGCCTCAAGCATGATCATGCATCACAAATGCGTTTACTTTGCGATGGCAATACGTTGTAATGCCCACAGATATAATTGCATTACAAGAAAATCAGGGAAACAATGCAATCTTTCCGCCTAGAGAGATGTTTTGCGTACCTAGGACGCACATCCATTGTGCCATTGTATGTGAGCCATTGTTGCCGAAAGGAAAATCTTTTTCTATTTTTCGGTTTACTTCTTTATACGGTATGCACACACGTAAATCTCCGATTGCAAGATAAATCCAAGTATGGATTACTTTTGGAGATGTGTGCAAATATATATTCGAACAGTATTCTCTACAAATAGCGAAATTCGAGTAAATACGATATGATGCACGTCGTTTCATATAATCACATCAGAACTTCATAGATTCCGTTTCGGTAACAATAATTGATCGTTAATTTATGTTTATAAACAGATAAGTAATCTTATATTTCGTAAACAAATACAATTATGATGTATTAATAAATTATGATTGCAAACATATTTCGTTGTCGAATTTTATATCATTAGCATCAAAAATTACAGCTAAAAAGACTCTTAACATCGATAGTAAACCAAACACCCAATACAGTAATGACAAGAAAAGGAGAGACGGAAGAA